>CATIWJ010349658.1:0-15433 GCA_949640765.1 Croton laevigatus | reverse complement strand
AATCCAGTTTTTCATTCAAGAATGAAGCACTTAGCTCTAGCTTTTCATTTTGTCCGTGAACAGGTTCAACTTGGGAAGCTTCGAGTTCAGCATATTCCAGGAGATGATCAGTTGGCTGATGCTATGACTAAGCCTCTTGCTCTGTCTCGGCTGTCCATGTTATTATCCAAGATTGGTCTGGTCTCACGACCGTCCATCTTGCGGGGAGATATTAAAGATATTAATGGATAATATCAGGAGATTTTTTACTCTGTTATTTCTGGTCAAAATGTTGTTAAGATTATTCACTTTATTATAGCTTATTCTGTTGTATTACTTTATTATAGCTTATTCTATTGTATTACGTCCTTATAAAAGGATGGTGTTTATAATTCAATAAATTGAGTTCTTTAACTTCTTATAAAACCAATTCATGATTGGACCTAGGACATTTGCATGAAAAATCTCCTACTGTTGGAGTAATCAAGGCCACTTCATATTTATTGTGTTGTTTTGAGAACATACCAATTGAAGTAAATTAAACCTACTGTTGGAGTAAAATCACTTTCCAACGCCAAAATGGGATATGGTGCATGCATTGGAGATGGTCCTATAATTCAATATTGGCAATGGTTGGATTGGATAATTGCGTCCAAATCCTTCAAACCCATTCATGATTGGACCTAGGACATTTGCATGAAAAATGTGGTATAATTAGGTATTATTTCCCTTCATACAGCTGCAAGACGTACAAGGTAGGCTTAACTTTTTGCATGATTTAAATTGGAGGGACAAGGTGCCCGTTAAAAAAAAAATTGGAGGGACAAGGATGTCTCATATAATGTAAATTGGAGGGATAAGGATGTGGCTAATAAAGGAAAGGCCCGTCCTTTTGAGATGAAAAAAAAAAAAATTCCCTCTCCATTGTATCTTTTTTTTTTCCCAAACCTCCCTGTTGTATCATTACTTGTCTAACATGATAAATATAGTACAGTGATTGGGGAAGAAAAATGTTGTACATGTTCACATATTATAAAAAGTAATCTGCATACGGGTCTTCCTAGTTGGATAGAGGCAATTTTTTTTTTTTTTAATTATCCATCAACTTTTACCTAAATAATCTCGAAAATTAAAAATAATGAGTCAAAATTCAATCCTCCCATATTTGAAAAAATATATATGATAAAAGAAAATGAGTGGGAGAGAAGTTAGGCGCGAAAACTCTGTCCATTATCTTCCTAATTATCATCACTATGAAGTTTTATGAAAGTACAATATAGTAATAAAGTGTGATAAAAATCCATAAATTTTTTTAGTTTACGACTAGTGTAGAGAAATCTATTTATATATATATATATATATATATATATATATATATATATATATATATATTTATATATATATATTAAAAATGTATTTTAATTAACTTATTGTAGCAATTTTAATTATTTTTTACTAATTTACTTTCCCTTCAATTCACTTATTCCCTTTAATTCATTTTTAATTCAATTATTATTTAAAAATTTAAATTTATGTATAATAATAAAAAACTTGAATTTAAATTGAGAAAATAAATTAAAGATAAGTTATTGTATTGGGGTTGAAAATTCCAACCTTAATCATGTTACACATGCAAATGCCAGTGTACAACATGTGGCGTTTATTTTGGTAGCTTGCTTCTAAAATGACACTCTGAAAGTATTGGAGAACTTCAGAATCAAATTGTATTCCCTCTTCCCAAAATTGTGTTGTCTACTTCTACCATAAAAGGACAATTATAGCCATACGACTTCACACATCGTCCTAATCTTTTTAGCAATTATCTTAAATTGAAAAGCCCATGACAACAATGTCACCAGATATTTAAATTGACTCAAACCAAACCAATTTTAAAAACTGAGGACATTTTTATTTTTTCATAAATTTGAAAACGGCTATTAACACACCAAAAAATATATTAGACTACATAATATGTATAGCTCTTCACTTCACTATACATAAAATAAGCGTTGACACAAAGAAAAATATCAAATATACGCCCTTTGTTTTTTAATTTTACCCACGGAAGTTAAAATATACAATTTCTTATTATTTTACTACTTAAAATATTCATTTTTTGTTTTATCTCCTCCAACGAAAATTACCCATATCAAAGACCATATCCTTTTTCCCTCTTTCTCTTCACCATCGATGAAGAGGTTTAGCTGTCAGAATCATCAGTCTTCTTCAATCATCTTCCTACAGGTTGAAACATCAAATATGATTTCCTCTGCTAGATTAGTTGGTGGTGATGGCAGTAGAGCCCTAGCTTATGGAATTTTAGCATATGTTTCACATTTTTTTATATCTTGTTTATTTTTTGTTCATATACTATTTATAATTTGTTTATAATTGTTTACATTTATTTATTTTTCTTATTTATATTATGTAATTTTTAAACACACTCCAATAGTTCATGTAGTTATCAAGTTATTATTATTTTTGTTTTTTTTAACATAGGTAGTTATCAAGTTTTGGTGAAAGTAATATCAGTTACTTGAATTTTTAATATCTTAAAAAGTTTAACAAGTAATATCAGTTACTTGAATTTTTAATATCTTAAAAATTTTAATTACAATATTATTATGTTTACAAAAATGGTTATTTTATATTCATTTTTTGTTTATCTTAATATTTTATTAATTTTACAGCGTATATTTTGAATTCTAAAATATAATTTTAATTTTTTAAAAAATCATAAAATTTTAATTTATATCATCAATTTTGAGTAGTTTTATGAGAATAGGTTGAATTTTATAATAATTTGGTATGCAAATGTTAAAAAGTGATTAGTTTTATAACGTAAATGTTAAAAATTAGTAATTCACCTAAAATTAGTAAAGCAAGTAGCGGAAAAGTTAGCTAGTACTAAAATAATAAAAATAGACTGGGCTTATTTTCGCAAAGGACTCATGCTTAGATTAAAAGAAAAAGAACAAAACTAGTACTGCTTGTGATGGATGGATTTCCAGGTGGGGAGGACTCCTAACATGTGGTTTTGTTTTTAATTTTTTGCCAAATGTGAGGAGTTCCAACCCAAATCCGAGAGTAATCAGACCAAAGTCTAACTACACAAATCTTTAAAAATAAAAAACTAGAATACAATTATACAAAATTTATTATGTAAAAATTTCTTTTAAATTATAAATGCAAATTGAAATAAAATTATATATTTTTTAACAATCCGAAAATTAATTTAGAATACAAGACTAAATAAAACTAACTAACTCGACTCAAATACTTGGTCCAAGAAGAAAAAATTTGAACCTCGTTATCGAAAACTTGCAAAATAATCTATATGAGTGTGAACGTTATATATAGACACTTAGTAAGTCCATGAATGGCAGGGAAAACAACCTAAACAATGGTATTAAAAACAATATCAATCACAAATAATTTCAAACATAATAGTGTGTCGGGACCACCAATTGTCTGATATCACATCGCTTATGCTGCCTCAATGAACAATGACAATGACCTTGCTTATATCAATCTCAAATACAATAAAATAGGCAAAATGCCTCAATAATCAAATTCAATGATTCCCTTGGCCAAGGGTCTTTCGTCCTCATATGACACACTATTGCACAATACAAGAAATATCACGTTTAAATAATCAATAAATATTTATTCATATACATACATTTATCTGTCTCCTAATCACATGCGGGCTTGGATAAAGAAAGAATATAATATATCGAATTACAAAGGATACTAGATAAGATGTGCTTATTATATATATATTGTATAATTGTTAGCAAGTAACACATCACAAGCAATCACATACACCTATGGAACTTACCTCGAAATCCAAGAAGAGAAACACCCTTTTTTTTTCCAAATGAACACGGAGAATGATAACCACCTAACAACAAATAAGGAATTGACGACCCTTTTAAGATAATGCAGATATGCATTCTTATAAATGCTATGAGTAAAATCAAACAATTTCGAAACCGATAATCAAATTATTCAAATGCATAACAATAAATAACATCAAACTCAAAAATAACTTAAAATAAACTACTACCACTTAAATTAAAATACTAAAAACAACATTACTAAATTTCACCGAAACTCAAACTAACCCAATTCTACAAAATGATGAGATATCTCAAAAATCATATTTGAATAAAAATTCAACTTTGATAAAATATAATTTGAAACTGAGTTCAATACTAAAATACTTATTTTAAAAGTTAAATCAAACCAATTTTATCAAAACACCACTTTAGAAAGTGGATTTTCAAAATCTATATTTTACTAATAAAGACTCATGCAACACTTATTTTAAAAATTCAAAGTAATTAATCTGTTCATTCAAAAATTTTAAGGTTTTACCAGGAATAAATATCATATTTTATTAAATATACCCTAAATTTTTAGAATTTGTGAAGACTTCTAAGTCCATCAAATTAATTTAGCAAACTAATCCGGACAACATAAATATTCAACTGACAGCAGTTTAGAAAATAAATAATTTTGAAAACAAAAACACATTGAGAAGGTTCAAAAATATTTTTAACAAAAAATAGACATATAACCGAATAATATACAAAAATTCCAATTCAAAACAATTTTTCTATAATTAATTAAAAATCTTAAAATTTACAACATCAACATCAATTATAGCAGAAATAGTTTTCGGTAAAAGATTAAATTGTAAAAACCTCAATTAAATAGAAAATACCCAAATTGAAATCACAAAAACCCTAAATAATCAATCCCAAATCTTAATTGATCTCAATGAATATCAAGATTGACTCCAGTTTTCAAAAACAATACCTTAAATCAAAATTCCAATTAAACTATCAAATTAAATTCAAAATTGATTCAAAATAATCAAATCAAATACAATCCCAATTAGTTGAATTGCCATGAACATGGATAATGAATAATATATGGAGAATAAAAAAAAAGAAAAAACTGAAAACCTCAAAGAAAGCTTGAAATAAGATACGTGTCTTGCGTATTTGGAGAGTTACACAACTCACTAATCCAAACAATTTGATTGCTATAGAAATAGTTTTGCAATATGAAAAAGTAGATAATTTTATTATAATAAAATGCTTATATAGTAGCATATTATATGTAAGTTTCTAAATAAACATTTGCTCTTATATTTGTGTTTAAATTTTAGAGTGGTTGGATTCAAACTTTTATGTCAAAGCATATAGCTACTAAATTTAAATAAAGGAGCTTGGGTATTACCTAAAGAGAATATTTAGTGTTCATGCAAATACAGTGCCTTTGTAGCCAACAAACCACAAATTTAAGTTGGCATTGATAAGCATATCTATAATTGAGCCCATGAACAATCTTGATTTTCAATGTGATATTTTCAACTTTCGTTCTTATGGAACTCTTCTAAATATCGACAACATTGACGACACACAATTATTTGATAATTTACTATAACTTATTTTTTTTTTCATTTCAGTTTTTCTATTTGTTAAGCTCTTATATTATATGTATTTAAAATTACAAAACTTTATAGATGTCATAGGAGAGGTTATCCCATTTAGCGAACCTAAGCAAAATGATCTAGCAGACAAAAAAACAAAATTTATGAATGTTGAGCTACAAGATCATAAGTAGTTATCAAATATTTATTATTTTTAGAATAACGTCTCATATTATATTTATTATTATTTTAATAAATAAATAATTTTATAAACCAATATGCACATGATGAATCAAATAACAACAACCTTTTAGGGGAAATTTATCGATCAAATTTTATCTTACTTGAAGTGCCATACTGAGCTTGTTGTTGTCGTCATGCAATTGGTACTTGGAAGGAAATTTGGAGGTATACACATTATAATATTACATACAATTTTTACTTTTAATTGATCTTTTGAGGATCCCTAATGTGTTTATATAGAACGGATTAACGTATAGAACACATGGAATGTCTCCAAGCTATAGATTAATTCTGATTTGCCGCAAGTCATTGATTTCAAGTCAAAGTGAGAAAAACTAATCAATTATTTAAAAATTTTTTTTGAAATTTCAAATAATTATAATATTTTTTCTAAACTTTTACATGTTAAATATATGTTAATAGCCATTCGAAATGGTAACAAAGAAATTATTAGTCAAATATCAGCTTAATCTATCATCACGATTTCTGGTGACATGGACTTTGCTATTGTTGAAGTGAAGAATATTTAGTGTTTGCAAAATACAAAAGAGGTAAAATAATTAATATTAGTATTTTAAATTTTGGTTAGAAAATTAATAATAGCATTTAAAATTAATTTTTAAAAATTAATATTAGCATTTAAAATTTTTATTAAAAAATTAATAAGAAACAAATGTTTAATTTAATAGGGAGGGACTTCTTCGATTATTGGTACTATGTTTGATATACTAAACTCCGAAAACATAACTTATCTTGGATGCAATATATGTAAAAGCAAGATGAAGAAAGATGGAAAAGTTTGAGGCAACTTTTAAATGTATGAAATGTGATTGTTTGGATCCCAATCCACCAACAAGGCAATAATGAGTTATTTTACATTAGTTGTTAAAAATAATTAACTCAAAAATTTCATACTCATTTTATTACTAATATAGGTACAAGCTTCAATTAGATATCTTTGATAGCACCGATTTTATGAATGTATTTTTGTCAGATCAAAAAGTTACGCATATGATAGAGATGACGGTATTTGACTTTGCTAAGATAATTTCATAGTTTTATTTTAGAGTATTCTATTACACATATATTATTTACAAAATTTATTATAGTAATTGAGTACTTCGAGAGGTAATTCTCAGAAATTAGACAAAGTTATTGATAAAAAAGTAATGTTCAAAGTTTCAAAGTGAGACTACCGAGAGAAAAACAATTTGTTTGTTATGATTTATGCAGAAACCAATATATTATTGGAAAGAATAATCAAAATGCTAAATCTAAGCCACTAAAATATCTAAATTTAGTATTTATAATTTTTTGTCATTAAATAATGCATTGCAATAATATTAATTTTATAAATTATGCTTATATGATGATGGAGGCAATAGTATTGGAGAAAACACAAATCAATATAAGATTAAGGTCTTACATATTAATATTTGTCAAATACATGCACTATCTAAAGATTTTTTTTTTTTAAAGCTTTGTTATTAAATGACAATTTCTTTAATTGTAGGATTCATTATCCGAAGTGGAAAGTGTCTCACTTGCCCAAACCCATTAGCATTCTTAGATGAAGAATATCTCAACGTTGAAAATTTCACAAGCAAGCGCAAAATGGTAATAATCAAGAAAGAGAATTAGTTTTATTTCAAATGATTTGATTTTAATTAGTTATTTATCAAGAACAATTTTAAAATGGTCTTATTTAAGTATTTATTTTATTAATGAATTTCATGAAAATATTATTTATATTTATTTATTCATGAAAGTAAGAAATCAATTATCACAACCATAATTAATGAAATTTGATTGCTACAGTTATTCATTAATTTCAAAATTTCATAAAATAAGGTTTATTTCTTAATTTCGATATTCCATAGAATGACGTTTGTTTGATTTTTGCTAAAACATCAAATAAGGAATCAAATAACACAATAATAATTAATAAAATTATATTGCCAAAGCTATTCATTAATTTCGAAATTCCATCAAAATAAGATTTATTTCTTAATTTTTTTTTATAAAGGATAATAGTATCATGTTCGTAATTTTATTACAAGAGAAATAAATCAGTAATACAGCAATTATCGGAAAGACTACCTACCCAGAAACTGTAAAACAAATTACCTATAGCTAGGGGGTGTTCATTGTCGGTTCAGTTCACCGAACTGAACCGAACCAATAAGGAGAAACAGATTCAAACCAAAAACCGATAAGGAGGAACCGAAACCAAACTGATAACCTTGAAAACCGAATCGAACCGAACATATAATATCAATTCGGTTCAGTTCGATTTCATATAAAACCAAAATTGACACTAAATTAGTAAATTAGGTTTAAAACGACTATGTTTTGGCAAAAATTCAACTGTTTTTGACATTATCGGTTGATTCGGTTCAGAACTGGCCATAACAGATAACCGAACCAATAATTTCGGTTCAGTTCGGTTTTGAGTTGACTATAACCAAAAACCATCTATAACTGAAATTTCGGTTCGGTTCGATTTTCGGTTCACGGGTTTTTTGAACACCCCTACCCATAGCCATCTAGATATTTAGGACAACTGGAAAATTACAAGGACTAAAACAAAACATAAAAAACATAAAAACAGAAGCCAAAAGATGTTTCCGGCTTGCTCAACACTGCTCTCCGATTTTTGATGAATCTACTTTCTATTACTGATTGTCAGAGAAACCGGCTTTAGATTTCCGGTGTTCTTCATCGTTGAGGATTCAAACTTGTACAAAAATGGATTTCTCATATTTAGATTCTCGATCTGGACTGTTTCAAACCAGTAATGAAGATCTCCCTTCGATCGTCAATCTTTCAATTTTAGACCAATTCCAAAGAATAGATCGGAACAAAAAAAACCCCAGAAACTAGCAATAGAAGCAAAGATCATAATAGGACGCGAATTTCCATCTTCCAATAACTTTCGTTCGTTGCTCTTAATTAAATCAGTCTAATCTGGTCTCTGACAAATCTAAACGGAATCACCAAAACAAAATAAAGATCTAGACAAGAAGAAAATTGCACGGATGCAACAGAATGTAAATAAAAATTGCACAGAGGTAAAGAAACAAAGAAATTTGCACAGAGGCAAAAAAATTGCACTATTCTTTCATAGAGAAAGACATAGGCAAAGAGTTTATTGAATTAACGGGAAAGAAGAAAAAAAAAGGGTGGTCACCGCCAGTGAAAACACCAGCGGCGGCCACAAGGGCGAACAAACCTTATTTATTTCTTAATTTTGGAATTCCATAAAATAAGGTTTGTTTAATTTTTGCCAAAACATCAAATAAAGAATCAAATATCACAACAATAATTAATGAAATTTGATTGTCAAAAGTTATACATTAATTTCGAAATTTCATAAAATAAGCTTTGTTTGATTTTTGCCAAAATATCAAACAAGAAATTGAATATCATAACAATAATTAACAAAATTTGATTGCCAAAGTTATTCATTAATTTCGAAATTCCATAAAATATGGTTTATTCCTTAATTTTGGGATTTCATAAAATAAGCTCTATAGGATTTTTGCCAAAACATCAAATAAGGAATCAAATATCACAAGAATAACTAATTTGATTGCCAAAGTTATTCATTAATTTCGGAATTTCATTAAATAAGGTTTATTCCTTAATTTTAGCATTCCATAAAATAAGGTTTGTTTGATTTTTGCCAAAACATCAAATAAGAAATCAAATATCACAATAATGATTAATGAAATTTGATTGCCAAAGTTATTCATTGATTTTGGAATTTTATAAAATAAGGTTTATTCCTTAATTTTGAGATTTCATAAAATAAGGTTTATTTGATTTTTGCCAAAAATATCAAATAAGGAATCAAATATTACAACAATAATTAATGAAATTTGATTAACAAAATTATTTATTAATTTTGGAATTTCATAATATTAGGTTTATTTTCTTGTCAAATTTATTCCTTGTTTTTGAAATTCCATAAAATTATATTAATTTGATTGCTAAATTAATTTCTTAACTTCGAAATTCCATGCAATAAGATTTATTTGATTCCTTAATTTTTCCATTCTTAAATTAGGGAAATTCTACTCTTAATTTTTCTTTTTTTTTTTCTGCCAACGAATCTAATTTCTAAATTAGTCTCTATGCTAAAAAACCAAAGTAACAACCTCGGATACATGTCTTGCTAATATTAAAAAACCTTAATATTTTTCACAAACCTTAATATGTGTTTGTATTAAAAAAGGGATAATATAAAAAAATTTCCTATATTTTTACTATAACGACATTTTCCTCCTTGTCTTCTTTTTGATACAAATATCCCTGTGTTTTAATTCCGTTAACAAAAATACCCTTTTGTCTATTTTTTCTGTTAAAATATCAGTAGAAGGACCAAAATATAATTTTTATAGGCCCTTGTACAAAACTGAAGATTTAAAGGATTGAATGGAAATTTGGTCTTCTTCTTCTTCTTCTTCCTTCAGATCAACCTAACCGTCGCTGTTTGTTCTTCGGTCATCAGAAACGGTATTTTCTGGTGACAAAGTTCACATCAACAGAAAGATCACACTTTTTTTCAATCCTACAACAAATTGGGAAAAAGAATATCACTATCAGAAAGCTCATGATGTAGGATTCCAGATCAGCTCTCAAATTCACTATCCTACCACCGGAGCAGCTGCAATCTTCATCGAAAGCTACGGCCGTCGTTTATTCTTTGGTCACCAGAAACTGTATTTTCTGGTGACAAGGTTTACACCAACGAAAAGCCCACACTGCAAAGAGTCTAGATCTATGATCATATTCGCTGGACATGGCTGGAGCTAGCCGGAAAATGCTTAGAAAGCTTCGGTTAGCGATCCCTCTTCTTAGCTACCATTGCGACTTCTCTCTCCATAATTTCTTCTAGCTTGAAGACGAAGATGAAGAAGAAGGAGAAGAGAAATAAGGCACCAAGGTGGTGATGGCTGCAATGGCGACATAGTGGTTAAATTTCTGGTGGAACGAAACAGAAAATGAAAATAGAGAACACCGAGAAAATTCACGACGGAGTTTAGGATCGGAACAGTCTGGTTTGTGACGATTTTGATCGTTCGATTTGCATTCATCAGTTCAAAATCTGAGATGATTCATGTGTGGTTCTTTGCGGTGGTCGACGCCGGAGATGGGAATCGGCAATTCCTCCTGCGGTGGCCGGTGGAAGTCAGACGGCAGTGAATATTGGAGAAGAAGAATGTTGAAGAAGATGATAAAAATGGAAAATCAGTCCATGAATTTTTGAGTTTTTTCAAAAGGGTTCGAAAAATTACATTTTGGTCATCTATTGTTAATTTTAATAGAAAAAATAGACATAAGAGTATTTTTGTCCATAGAATTATAACGCAGGGATATTTTTGTCCAAAAAAAAGACGGGGAGAAAAATATCAATATGATAAAAATAAAGGGAGTTTTTTTATATTATCTCTTAAAAAAATAATACAAAATTAAACATATTATGTATTATTGTGCAATATTAAAAAAATAATACAAAATTGAACATATTAAGTATTATCGCTTATAGCGGGGACGGGTAAAATACTAGTTAATTATAAATAACAACTAAATTACAACTGAAAGCTTATAAAGGGTACCGCATGGTTCTGACGTGCTAATCAAAGGGGTGCATCAAAAGGTACCAGCTACTAGAGGTCACTCCTCTAGTAATGATTGTTAAATTCCAAATATCATTATAAAAAAGTTTTACTATCTATTGTTTTAAAAGTGAAGTGTGATCCGAACGAATCCAATTAAAAAAAAAAATCAGGTAATATTCTAATATTCAATTCACTTCAATTCATAATATCCGAGTTTGCTCCAAGTTTTGAAATCTTTATAATATAGTTGTTTTGTGGCTCTCACTCTAACACGAAACTTGGCTTCCATCCATATAAAGAAATCACAATCCTTAATTCTATATCTGAGTTTGCTCCAAGTTTTGAATTCTTTATAATATAGCTGTTTTGTGGTTTTCACTCTAATACCAAACTCGTCTTCATTCAATCCAAATAAAGAAATCACAATCCTCAAGCTTCTCACTGATGCTATATGAACAATTTTCAAGAACCCAGTTTTAAAATGCCTTCCATCTACAACAATAATCGTTAACATCACAAGATCTTTAAAAAAAAAAAAATTATATATATATATATAATCGGAGGTGGATTCACTGGAAATCTAAAGCTGGTTTCTTTGACATTCGGTAATAGAAGATAGATTCACTGTAAATCGGAGAGCAGTGTTGAGCAAACCGGCAACACCTTTTGGCCTCTGTTTTTATATTTTTTTTGTTTTGTTTTAGTCCTTGTAATTTTCTATTTGTCCCAAATATCTAGATGGCCATGGATAATTTGTTTTACAGTTTCTGAGTAGGCAGTCTTCCCGACAATTTTTGTATTATCGGTTCATTTCTCTCGTAGTTATATATATATATAACTCGTGTTTCTTATCATTGTTCTGAGTGTACGAAATGCTCAGCATCAAAGAATCAAGATTTCAAATATTGCTAGTTTTCTCGACATGCATAGCAAGTTTTTTATTGCTTTCTTGCGTTTTTTATTTCTTATTGCTTTCTTTCTTTTTAATTGTTTATGTTTGTTTCTTTTTAGTTTATGATATGTAATTTTTAAATACACTCCAATAGTTCATGTAGTTATCAAGTTTTGACTTGAATTTTGAATATTCTAAAAATTTTAATTACAATAATATTATGTTCACAAAATTTTTATTTTGTGTTTATTTTGTTTATCTTAATATTTTATTAATTCTACAGCATATATCTTGAATTCTAAGATAAAATTTAAAATTTTTAAAAATCACAAAATTTTAATTTATATTATCAATTTTGAGTAGTTTTATGAGAACTGACTGTTCTATCAATAAAAAAAAAAAAAAGCATAGGTTGAATTTTATAATAATAAATAGTTTAATATGTAAATGTTAAAAAGTGGCTATTTTGAGAATTAATTTTACACCGTCAAACTTTAGTTGCTCTTTCGTATTAATCTTTGGACGGCCGTCAATGAAAATTTTATAGGAGGCCATCCTCTTTTTATTTATTTAGTTTTTTAATTTTTTTTCCCTTAATAAAATCTAAATATGCGTAGTTTTGATGGAATTTTAGATTGGTTTCTTCATATTTTAAAGTTCTTGTTTCTTTTTGAGATTTTATTTCATTATAGAATTGTTCTCCTGATATTGAATTTAGTAGGGTTATTTTATTGGGTAAATTACATCAAATGTACCTGAACTTTAGGTGTTATTTCACAAACGTACCTAAACTTTAAAATCTTGCCAAAAAATACCTGACATTTGCAAGAATTTGCAAAGAAATAGATTTTGCCCGTTTATTAGGTTGTAGCTGGTGAACCTGATGACATGGCGTTGACATGTCATTAATAACCAAGGTTTGTCAGCTTTTTCAAACAAATATTTTCGCTCTCTTGCCCAAAATTCTTTCTTCAGTTTTCTTATGTGTTCTTGCTTCCTTTGTTTTCTTCTCTGCTTCGGGTTACCGTTGCTATTTCTTCGTTGCTTCTTTTCTTCTTATTTCTTCAACTCTTTCAGATTCTTACCTGATTTCATTTCAATTTGTGAAGAGAAATTTGACGTTTGAAGATGTCTTCAGTATCAAATACTGAAGTTGAGGGAGATAACAGAGTCAGATGTAGATGTAATGAGATTGCGGTTTGGAGGACCTCTTGGACATAGTATAACCCTGGAAGAAGATTTGTTGGCTGTCCAAACTGGGGTAAGTGTTAATTCATCTTGGTTTTGAGAAAGTGCATATGAAATTGTTGATGAAAATGAAATGGGCTTTAATTTGTTAAATTAGGGTTCAAGGTATTGCATATTCATGGAATGGAGAGATCCAGAAGTGCCATACAGGTCTCGTGCTGTCATTAATGGTCTTTTGAGGAAGATTGATAGATAAGAGAAAGAAAAGAGGGAAAACAAAGCTAAAGGAAGGAGAACTAATTTGGTTGTAGTTGTATTTTGTGTATTGGGTATGTTGGCAGTGTTTATGAGCTGCAGGAATTGTAATTATGTTAAATAGGTGTATTTTGTAAACTTTTATGAAATATCAATAAAACTCCCCCCTTTTTTTTGCTTTCATGCAATTGATATATGAGCAATACCATTGTGTACCTAAAATTAGAAGCCATAATGCATAACAAATAATACATTAATTTCATTCAAGAAAGAATTTCATTGCCATATTGGCTCACATTTGAGTTTATCCTGTTTAACAACACAATTATAACTGCCATATATGTTAAAATGTGACATACATGATTCAAAACAAACAGATACATTCAAAGTATCTCCATTTGACTTGAAATTCAGGAAAAAAAGTTGTGACCAATTGTTCTCACATATATTTACATCCAAAATTTGAACAATATACACAAAAGAAAGTATACAATTATGTCCTATTTTCTCTAAACAGTCTTGGTGATCTTCTTGGTGCTGAAGTAGCTCCACCAGAGGGTGTGATGTTGGGCAGTGATGTTCTTGGACCTCCACCACAAATTATATTCTCTTGGCTTTGTGAGAGTGGTGGAGGTTGGGTATTTTCCTACAAATAAGACCAAAAAATCATTGACTAAGTTTAATGAAATGTTGCAAAAGCAAAAATTGACAAATGCAGTGTTTAGTTACCTCTATTATGGTCTGTGATGACTGTGGATCTTCATCTGCAATATTAGGCTGTCTTTTCTTCCTCTTGGGCTATGTTACATAAGCCATGTCAGTTAAACTTAACACTGGATAGAAATAAGTATTAGTTATTTATATACCATTGATATTGATGCTTGTGGTTGAAGGTGCTTCCTCTTATTGTGTCCCATCCCGTGAGACCTTCAACTTTTGGTTAATTTATAAATTGGGGTTAAATTGGCATTTTGAATATTTGAATCCCCTTGATTAAAATTTTGAAATATAAAAAAATGATAATAATAATAATAGAAAAAGAAATTTATGATAATAAATAAAAGTAATGAGTATTAATAATAGTATAAATCAAATAATTAAATTTAAATAAATAAGAGCAGAGGTTTTAGTTTTTGTTATTTTATAAATGTAAAAAAAATGGGGTAGTTGGATAAAAAGTGGGGTTTAAGTTTTGTTGTTTAAGAAAGAGGGCAACAGTGGTTTTAAATGAAATTAGTGGAGAGAAGGAGAGATTGGGTTTTGAAGCAAAAAATTGCTTGAAAATTGGTGTGGGATTCGATGAACTATAGAAAGAAGAAAGGGTATTGGTGTGGGTCCGGTGCATTAAAGGAAGAAGGCAAGGAATAAATTGGTAGTGGGATCCAGGCGACAGGAAGAAGAATTGGAGCTGACGCCGGCGGGACCCACGCGGAGGAAGCAACCAATTTGACGGCGCAGCAAGTGGCTCGGTGATGACTGGGCAGGCTTGGGGTTAAGTGGTCAGGCGTTGGTTGGGTGCTGAGGCTAGGAGCACAGGCTCGGTTGGGGACCAAATTAGGCAGAGGTAAATATTTAGGTGCCATTTGAGTAATCTGTTATTGAAATTGCTGCTGGGTGTATTTTAATTTAAGTGTGGTCCTTAAAATTCCTGCTGCCTTAGGTTTAGGTCCCTGGTATTAATGTTAATGCTTATAAAATTATTTTTAGTTGCTGAAATTTAATTTAGTGATTTTATAAATATTGAAGTTGCTGGAACTTTATGTTTAAATGCTACATGGGTATTAAATTAATTGAACACTTAAGTTGTTT
>CATIWJ010349535.1:0-10033 GCA_949640765.1 Croton laevigatus | reverse complement strand
TTATTCCTTCCTTTTTACTTGCTTTTTGTTTACTATTGGTTTACTCTTTATTTATCTTACTTATAACTTGTTTACTTTTCATTTACAATAGTTTACTACGTTTATGATTTCTTACATTTTGTTTATTACAAATTTATTATGCCCATAACTTACAATATGGTCACTATACTTATAATTGGTTTACTTCTGGTTTACCTCTAGTTTACTATGTTCATAATCTATTAGCTTATGGTTTATCATTTGTTTATTATGCTTAAAATTCATTTATTTTCCCTTTTACAACACATTTCCTTCCTTAACCTTTCTTATTATGAATTACTTCTATCTCCCCCTGATCGGATCATTCAGCATTTCAAACATTACGAATTTCGGGGCGTTACATAACATCCATAATCGATGTGGGATTTTACAAATTTCCTCCTTTTGGGTATAACGTCCTCATTGTGGCACACAAACACAAACACAAATTTCACGAGGTGATACTTTTGGCTAGTGACTAGCTCTGTTACCATTATTGTCATGACCTAACCCGGGAACTGCGACCGGCAAGCAGCTAGATCGGAGTCTGACCGCATAAGCCTACAAAAGATCCATCTAACTGCCTTTGTCAACTACTTAGGCCCAAATCCACTAGTCTAAAATGGTTAACCTAAGTTGACTAAATAATTAGTTGGTCTAACTTATATATCATATTTAATCTCAATCCATAACCGATGTTGGATCTTACAAGATTATAGTAGAAAACTGCTAATAAATTAAGAAGTGCAATTATTTGATTGAATTTAAATTGATTTCCACAAAACTTAAAAGAAAAAATAATTTATAACTAAAATTTCCTTTAAACAACATTTTAATACTACTACTAGTCTTTTTTTTTTTAAACAACATTTTAATACTACTACTAGTCTTTTTTTTTATATGTGTTGCATGATATTACTCATTTTTAGGTACCCAGTTTTTTATGTTTTGTTGTTATATTGTTTTTATTAGTTTAAATGGTATAATGGGAGAAAATTTATTATTTTTTATTTTGGTATATCATAAAAGATATGATATTTTTATTTAAGTGTTTGTTTATATATTTAGATAAATATACAAATTTTATGATTTTTAGTATAATAAATTTTAATTTTAAATATTATTTTTGTTTTTAAACTAAAAATAATAATTAGATGTATGTATTTTAAATTAAATTATTATTAACACTATTTTTTTTTGTTTATTTTATTAGTTAATTAAAGATATAATTAATATGTTACTTAAATAGTATAACAAACTTAAATAATAATTACACAACATAGGTATTTATGTGTGAAAGTAATTAAATCATAATGCACGAATGAAAAATCTTGACATTTTATAAAGTCTTTAATTTATATTTTTAGGGTATAATTATTTTTATATAATTATTTATAATTAATTACTTTATAGTAAAATAATAATAAATTTAAATCAAATTCTATTAAGATATATTTTTTTATATAATTTATAAAATTATCTTACAAAAATATAAATTATAATAAAATAATATGAAATATATTTAAATCATGTAAGAATATTCTTTTAATTCATATTCATAATCATATATTTTTGAGGAAATTTATTTTAATTTATATTTATACTCATATTCTCTTAAAAAGACTATTTTTAATTACATAGTGTATTAGTGAATTAATTTATCATACTGAAATTAGATTGTATTAAAAATAGAAAAAAATACGATTTTATCCATTTATTTTCACTTTATCTATATTTTTATCCTTATATTTTTTAAAATAATCTTTTTTTTTCTTGAATTTTGTTTCCGCCGAACTTTTTGTCCATATGTTAAAAAATGACAATTCTTCCTTTACTTTTCTTAAAATGACATGATTACCCTTCGTATTTTTTAAAGTATTTCCAGGACTAAAAAATAATTTTACTCATCTCTTTCTTTGAGTTAGCCATGGCATAAGGGCCTTTTTAGAATTTATCAACCTATTTTCACAACTTGATTTTCTTCACGTGAAAAATATAAAAATAATGACATTGTAGAATCCTTGAAACGAGAGCTTTTGATTAGTACCCTCAAATTGGTCATCGTCCATAGTGACGAAAATCGACGACGATAAAAATAGAATGAGAGAGAAAGGAGTTCTCTCTTCATGGGTTTTTCTTTTTCTCATTTTATGATAGTTTATTCTTCTCTTTATATAAGCGTAGTTATGTTTATTCGCAAAAATGGTAAAAATTTTTCAAAAAATTCTCCAAATAAAAAAATTTAATTTTTTTTAGACGATTTAACAAATTAATTAATTCTTACGAATTCTCTAATTTGCTAAATTTAATGAATAATCTTCTTATTTAATGAATTCAATGTTTTTAATGAAATTTCATAAAAATACAGCAAAAAATGCAGTAAAAATTGCAGCAAAAAGAAATTCAAAATATTTCTTCAAATCTCTACGACTTTTATACATAAGTCCATTGATAGATAACTCTAATATAAGAAGATCCATAATTCCATAGATAAGTATCTTATTAATGTTAAGAATCTGGGCCTAACTCACCTAAAAACCCGAGTTGACAAGTGAGGATTGCCCAGCCTTATAAATCTTATTATCTTCCTACTCCTATCCGATGTGGGATTCCTTCACACCCCCTTCAGCCCCAGAATCATCGTCTGGAGCGTGACATCGGTAGTTTCTCTGCAGGAGGTCACCCATTTCGGGTGCAAGGCCGACCACGAGACGCCCATTTTGGGCCATCATCGTCCATTTCGGACCATTGTCCTGACATTGGTGGAGAGGGCAGGCTCTGATAGCATGTTAAGAATCTGGGCCTAACTCACCTGAAAACCTGAGTTGACAGGTGAGGATTACCCAGCCTTATAAATCTTATTATCTCCCTACTCCTATCCGATGTGGGACAATGGTATATTTAGAAAGATCTCTGTATTACACTGAGTTAAATAGTGTGTGGCAAGAAATGGATAGGCGATGTCCTACCAAAATGGTATGTATCACAGATCTGTGTGTCAGACAAGAAGAAATTCAGAAAGATAGAATATATGACTTTCTTGCAGGTCTAGATGAGATCTCTGATTCTATCAGAAGTGATCTTCTTCGAATGAAGCCTGTTCCAAGTATTGAATAGTGCTTTAATATGGTCCGAAGAGAGGCACAACGATAAATAACCATGCTTGGAAAAAGGGAGCTTGGAGAAGATCCACATATGGCAATGGTCTCCAAGACCTTTAATTCCAAAAGCACCATTTAAGCTATTGAAGATGCTGAAAAAGACAAGTTACGTTGCAGCCATTGTAATGGAACACGTCACACTAAAGAGACATGCTTCAAAATCTATGGTTATCCTGACTGGTTTTTAGAAAAGCGGAAGCAAGGCAAGGGACGAAATAGCAAACGATTAGCTCAAGCAAAGGTAGCCAACACCACAGATATTGAACAGAGTGTAGTAGCCATTGCAACAACAAAAAGTTGAACCCACTGAATTTGGTGAATTGCTCTCTCTAACCAACCGCATATCCTTGGACAATTCAGGTAACGTAGAAAAGCTTTTATTTGTATCTACAACACAAGACATGGGTTGGATTATTGACTCAGGAGCGACAGAACATATGACTTATAACAAATCTCTATTTCAGTACATAACTTCACCATCCAAGAAAAATGTCATTACTGCTAATGGAGAAACCACCCTTATTGTTGGCGCAGGATCAATAACTCTCACTCCCATTATTTCTTTACATAATTGTTTATTTGTACCTGCATTGTCTAATCATCTGCTATCAGTTGGCCAAATCACAGAACAATTACAATGTGTTGTCCTAATGTTTCCCACTTTCTGCTTGTTTCAGGAAACCGGACTCAGGCTATAATTGCGCGTGGTACTAAGAGGAAAGGATTGTACTATGTAGATGATGTTGCAACTGGATATGTTAATCAAGTTCAAGGTCACAGTAATGATGAATTGAAGAATATTTGGTTGTGGCATCATCGACTAGGGCATATATCTTTTGGTTATTTAGAAAAATTATTTCCATCTTTGTTTGGTAATATTTCAGAATCTTCCCATCAATGTAATGTGTGCACTTTAGCCAAAAGTCACCGCACCATATCCTTTAAGCTTAAATAAAAGAACAGTCCCATTTGAGTTAATTCACTCAGATGTTTAGGGACCTGGCCCTGTTACTTCCCAATCTGGAATTTGGTGGTTTATTATTTTTATTGACAACTGCACCCGGATGACTTGGGTATACACTATGAAACATAAAAGTTATTTTTTTAGTCTTTCACAACATGGTTAGAACTCAGTATTCTCTTCCAATAAAAGTAGTAAGATCCGACAATGGTGGAGAGTATCTAAGTACTGAACTTTCAAAATTCTTTCAAGCCAATAGTATTCTTCATGAGACTACATGCCCTCACACTCCACAACAAAATGGAGTTGCTGAACGCAAGAATAGGCACATACTTGAAACAGAAAGAGCACTTCTTATTGGTACAAATGTCCCTCAAACTTATTGGGTCAATGCTGTTACTTATGTAGTCTGTATCATAAATAGAATGCCATCACGTGTTCTATCATTCCAAACCCCTCTAGAGGTGCTTGCCCAACATGTTTAGATTCCATCTTCATTACAATTAGAACCATGAGTTTTTGGGTGTGTGGCATACATTTATATCCACAAAACTCAACGTTCCAAGCTTGACCCTTGCGCAGTGCGATGTGTTTTTCTAGGTTTTCATCCTCAAAAAAAGGGCTATTGATGCTACCATCCCTCCACTCACCATATGTATGTTAGTATGGATGTGACCTTCTCAAAGATAGAATTTTTTTTTGTAACAATCAAACCACCTCTAGTTCTCAGGAGGAGACAATTCATGATAACTACAATTGGATTGATCTTCCTCAGCCAATGGAGTTTTTTGGTTCAGGGGAGAAATTATGCAACCAAATGAACAAGATATTCCTGTTGTATGTAATGAAGATATTCCTAACGAAGACGCCCTTTCCTCTCCTCAAGTACACGCTCAAGAGCCAACAGATATTCCTGAGGTAAGTACTCCTGAAAGCTATAATACTATATTACCAATGCCAATTTTGTCTTTACCTCCTAGACAGAATTGTGGGAAACCACCTGATAGGTACTCTTCTGATGGGAAAGCAAAATAGGCAATCACCAAGTATGTCTCCACTCATAGACTTTCGTCACAACATTAAGCCTTTGTAAATCAGATGGAGAGCATAAAGATACCTATAAAGGTTGAAGAAGCTCTAGAAAATCCAAAATGGGCAGAGGCAATGCAAGTCGAAATGGATGCACTACAGAAAAATGGCACATGGAATGTTGTGTCACTTCCTCCAGGAAAAAAACCAGTTGGATGCAAATGGATATTCACACTAAAGCATAAAGTAGATGGGATGATTGATCAGTATAAAGCGAGGTTGGTAGCCAAGGGATACACACAATTATACGGCATTGATTACCATGAAACTTTTGCCCCAGTTGCAAAGATGAATACAATCAGAATTCTATTATCATTAGCAGCAAATTTCAATTGGCCGCTGAAACAATTTGATGTAAAAAATGCTTTTTTACATAGGGACTTAGAAGAGGAAGTGTACATGCACATTCCTCCTAGCTTCAATACTTCACAGCCTGGAGACAAAGTGTGCAAATTGCAGAAAGTGTTATATGGATTGAAACAGTCACCAAGAGCAGGGTTTGGAAAATTTACTGATGCAATGAAAAGAAATGGGTATCACCAAGCCAACTTAGATTATACCTTGTTCATTAATCGCAAGAATGGGAAAGTTACTCTCTTAATCATCTAAGTAGATGATATGATAGTAACTGGTGATGATAGAGAAGAAATAAACGATCTGCAAAGATATTTGTCTTCTGAATTTGAAATGAAAGATTTAGGAGGGCTGAAATATTTCTTGGGAATTGAAGTTGCAAGATCTAAAGAAGGTACATATTTATCCCAACAAAAATATTGTCTGAAACAGTTATGCTAAACTGTAAACCTGCTCAGACTCCTATTGCTCAGAATCATCATCTTGCTATTTATCCATATCAAATCCCAACAAACAAGGATTGATATCAAAGGTTGGTAAGGAGATTAATCCACCTGTCTCATACACGACTAGACATTGCATATGCCATTAGTGTAGTAAGTCAGTTTATACATGAACCTAATGAGGATCACATGGCTGCGATTATGAGGATTTTGAGTTATCTAAAAAAGACACCTGGAAAAGGGTTGACCTTTAAAAAGCATAGGCATATCGAAGTAAAAGGGTATATTGATGCAGATTGGGCTGGAAATATCACAGATCGTCAATCAACCTTTGGGTACTTCATATTTGTTGGTGGTAGTCTTGTCACATGGAGAAGAAAAAAACAAAATGTTACAGCAAGGTCATCAGCAGAAGTAGAGTATAGAGGCATGGTTCACGAAGTGTCAGAATTGTTATGGATTAGATTGTTGCTGCTTATCGAGATAGGTGTTCCACCTAATGAGCCTACGCTGTTGAACTGTGATAATAATACAGCTCGAGAAATAGCAAATAATCCAGTACAACACGATCGAACTAAACACATTGAAGTATATAGACACTTCATCAAGGAAAAACTTAACTAGAGATTGGTTAACATTCCTTTTGTTCGTTCTAATGAGTAGTTAGCAGATGTTTTAACACATGCAGTTCCTGTAGAAGATTTCTGAAAATCACTAGACAAGTTGGGCATAGAAGACATCTTTGCACCAACTTGAGGGGGAGTATTAACGTGATTGGTGACAAAATTATAGGAAGATACATTTAGAAAGATATCTGATTTACTGATTTACTCCTGAATGTAATCCATTAATTTAGGATTTATACCAAATCTGTTTCTTGTAATCATCTATAAATTTTCCTCCTTGAGAGATGAATAAACACAGAAACCATTATACTAAAACACAAAGTTTAGCAATTAACTTAAACGTTTAATACGTTAATTTTGAGAAAAATTTTCTCTTAATGAAAATTTTATGATTTACCGAATTTTAAGAAATCTTTTGACAATTTTTTTTTTTATAACGAAATAGTTTCCTCAAATCAATCGAAATTCATGATTTTAACAGTTTCAATTGAACACCCATATATAAGAGATTTTAGTTTGCTGAGGAGGCTTTTAGAATAGATGCAATATTGATTTTACTAATAATTTGGCTTTTAAAGATCATCATTGGACTTGACAAGAGACTCAAGTATCGAAATTAAGAATGTCATAAGAAAAAATAAGTAGTTGGATCCATAGAGTGAAGCTTGTTGTAGATTCAAATTGAATATCAAATTATACATTGTATGAATGCAATTTACATTTGTAGAAAAAGTTATGAATTGTATTTAAATTGTACTTGAATTTTTGTAATTTTTTTTTTGTTAATGGGAATTTTTATTTTTTAAAAAAAATCTGAAAAATCGTTACATACACTAATTTCAAACCTCCATCATGTAGGAATAATTTTTAGAGAAATCAAGAATTTTCAAAGCAACTTCCAATAAAAAGTTAAGGAGCTTAGCTTTTAATAAAACACTATATAAATAACTAAAAAAAAATCTCAAAAATTACTTTATCGAACGCTACAAAAAATAATTTTTAGCGTCTTGATAGGTCAAAACAATAAAACTACTCTTAAAATTGATGGTGAACATAGCCAAAGTATCCAACAAACAGATTTTTGGAAAAAAAAAAAAAGAGTTATTTAGTAGGTGATTTTTGTATAATATTAGTACAACTCTATATATATATATATATATATTTTCAAATTCCATTTTTGATTAGATCCATCATATAAAAAATGATACCCAGAAGTTTGTTGTATGTACGAGGGGCAAATCTATAATTTCACCTTCAATTTTACTTCCTTAACTGTTTCTACCCATATTTGACTTTTTTTTTTCCCTTTTGCACCCTACTTTGGAACTTTTATTTTTCTAGAATATATATTTTCAAATTTCAATTACCAATTTTCCTAAATATTGAAATAAATAGATATTTTCAAATTTCAATTACCAATTTTCCTAAATATTGAAATAAAGATATAATTGAAAGAATTAAATAATAGATAAATGATATTTGGCTAGTGGTAAAAATTTGGTTAGAAATAGTAGAGTTCATCACAATTCTATTTTTTTTTTCTTTTTTTTTTTTTTGGAGTTCATGTAACACCCCTTCTAGGCCTTGTAGGAGACCCCGAAGAAGCGCTACATTCTAGTACTGGAGCTATAATATACATTTATATGCTAATTTATTAGGTGGGCATATGTTTCATACAAGGACTTTGTTAAATACTTAGCCAATTTTTAACTTTATTTTTACAAAAATTTTGCCAGAGTTCCGCGTAGGAACGGACAGTCCGTGAATAGTAACAGCGACTAAATGAATAGTCCATGCGACTATACACTGGGATCTTGCAAAAAAAATATCTCAAACACTTCGGCAATTTGTCCTTATACCCTCACTCCTCATATAAACCGAAAATAAGCACTTCTATAACATTTGGTAACAACTCAGTTCAAATCACATAATTAAAAAGTTACTATGGTATTTGACATCCTAATATTTATCTGGGAGTACTATTATTATTTATATACATGTCACTACTATTGTTCTATTACAAAAGTAAAAAGACCTTATATGCTACCTTGGCTGCCAGTGACCAGGTACTGATATCAACTAAATCTTTATCTGCGAATCTGCGAGTTACAGCAAATAACTCGCTGAGCACTAATGCTCAGTGGGTACCTTAACTTATAAAGGTAAATAATTAAATAAGCAGTAAGGGTATGAAATATAAAATAATAAAATCAAGTTACAAAATACCTTTGAAACGGAACAGGTGATCATGTAATTAAATGAAAAACAAATATCAGTTCAATAATTGGGTCACTGTGCTCTACTGGTTATCTAGCTGAACTTGGGATAAGGCAATACAATATAATAGGATCCAATATTGGTCACATATTCAATAATCACAGTACTGTAGTACTGAAACCACTGAACAGTTTCCATATCAGATAACAATACAATAACTCGTCGGGTGCCTTGCAGCACTCCGACTATATCCATAAGTGGCGCCAATCCATACAATAATATCCATATCAATATACTGCGGACCGCTTTTACGATAATATATATGACGCATCATACCCTTATCACCTAGTTCGACTCAAACCAAGTAGAGCTTTATACTTTTACCACATATAGTTTTCATATCAATACTTGTATAAATCATTTAATTACCATATAACAATACCTTAGGCATACTTTGAAAATTTACCAAATAAATAGTAACCCAAAAATACCAAATGAATAGTATTTTGCAAAATGAATAGTATTTTGGTGAACTTGGACAACTTGGAAGAGATAGCTTATGACCCAATCAAGGTTCCCTTAGGCACCCAAATTGTGTCATATACTTCCCTTTAGGTGTCCATAGGTCACTTATACAATATAGATTAAAGATTCAAAGGGTTTGGTATTGAAATACATATAGCACAAAAGTGACAATTTTTGGTTTCCTATAAAGGACCATTCGGCCCAACCTTAATGCACCAAGGGGGAAGTGTATTTTTTTCTTGTAAAAATTATTTTTTAACACCTTTCAATATATTAGGAAGATAAGAGAAACCTTGCATTAAAATTCATTTTTGATAATTTATGAAAATTCATCAAAGTTTATGCTTAATTATAGTAACTTTGCATGTTTAGTTTCAAATACATCCATTGACCACCCAAATGATATTTTGGCAACTCAAAACACATTTGTAGACATCATAAACACAAAATCATAGCATTATATGAGCTAGGCCATGTTGGTCCCTTGGCAACTAAGAAGGGGGTGAATTAGTGGCCTTCTAAAAAATGAAACGGAAATTCGGTGGATTACTAGAAGGATTTTTATAGTGGTTCGGCCAAAAACTCCTTGCCTACTTCCACTTCTCCAATCCTAGAAAGGAATTGGGTTCCACTAAGACA
>CATIWJ010349533.1:0-22270 GCA_949640765.1 Croton laevigatus | reverse complement strand
AAATCACCAATACCAATACACTATAATAATAAACAATTACTAATCCTTTACAAATCTTACTTTTTCACCAATACCAATAAAAAAATAATACTAAACAATTACAAAACTTACTATAAATGTAAACCGAATTATCCGAATTATTTGCTCATCTCTAATTTTTAAGAAAAAAGTCTCTAATTTTTGGTCATTTACAACTCTCATATTGTATTTAGTTAGAGAACATTACTATTTACACCTTATTTGACTTCACTTGAGTTTAAAAAAAAAAAAAGTTTTTAAGAGATTAAATGAAAATAAAAAGAAAATGGATAATTATTATTAAGTCTTTGTATTTTTATATGAAAAAATTAAGTCCTTGTATTTTAATATTACATAATTTAGTCTATATATTTTTAGCATCATATTTTTATTCTTATTTTGAGTATTAAAAGATAATATTTTAAAAAATAAAATAATATTTTAAAATAACAGAGTAAATAATTTACAGTTAAATTACAATAACTTTTTGTGTGAGAGATTTTTATGAATGATAAATATTTATTAGTTTTTTAAATTATTAAATTGATAATTTAATTGGACATAGCTATTTTTTCTCATCAATTTAAGGGCATGTTCAACAATAGTACTACCTCTGTATTTTATGATTCTTTACATTTCTTTTTCATCAATACCAAAACAAATCAGCTTTTCACCAATACTAAGACAGAAATAATAATAAATAATTACTAATCCTCTAAAAACTTACTTTTTCACCAATACCAATAAAAAAATAATACTAAACAATTACAAAACTTACTATAAATGGAAGTGTAAAGAACCATAAAATACACCCAAAAAGGGAAATATAAAGAATCATAAAATACGAAAGTAATAGTTAAAATAGTGGTTAGTGATTTGACTGATCAAAATGCTAAATACTCTTTTTTACTACCTCCGATTTTTTTTATTTTTTTACATTCACTGTTTCACCACTGCCAATACAAACCTACTTTTCACTCATACAAATACAGAAATAATAATAAACAATTACTAACCCTTTACAAAATTTACTTTTTCACTAATACCAATAAAAAATAATAATAAACAATTGCAAAATTTACTATAAATGAAAATGTAAACAATTGAAAAACACACTCCATGGCAATGTAAATAAATGAAAAAATCGGAGGTAGTATAACATTTGGTATGTTGCGTTTCTTTTAGTTTTTAGAGGTTAGGGTATCATTTCATAAAAAAAAATTAACTCATTTAACGTTTAGCCGCTAGTGGTTTATGAACCTCTACCCAGAGATCTAACAGCATCTCAAATAACTAAACGCTACCAAAACAACTAATTTTGACGAATAGATTCTCAATAGATAAAAAAAAACCAAAATAATATTAAAAATATTCAAATACATGAGTAAATTATGTAATATGTAAAAACACAAGGACTCAATTGCAATTATCCAAAAAAAAAAAGACTAAGTTCGAGGCTCAGAATGAAACTTTGTCACACAGTTCTAAAATCATTTAACACTCTATAGTGCCAAATCTCTCAAGTTCAAATTCCTTATGCCCTTCTTCCCTTCCCCTCCTGCTTGTAACAATGTAAAAAAAATCATTTCATTGACCGTCTTGCTGTTGAACTGTTTGATCAAAAATTACAAATTAAAGTTTAAATTCAATTCCTTTCTTGAATTCTTTTAAATTCTAGCTATTGTTTCTTGAAATTGCTGCCTCTCCAAGAATTCAAGAACCCTCATTCCGATGGACATATCATGTTTTCTTGAGCTTTAGAGGCGGAGACACCCGCAAGAATTTCACCGACCACCTCTACACTGCTTTAATTCAAGTCGGGATTCTTACTTTCCGAGATGAAATTGAAAGAGGGGAAATTATTGAGCTAGTTATTGAGCTAGAAATCAAGAAAGCAATTCAAGAATCAAGAGTTTCTGTAATTGTTCTTTCTAAAGATTATACTTCTTCAAGATGGTGTCTTGATGAACTTGCAATGATTATGGAAAGAAGAAGAACTGTTGGGCATATTGTAGTACCAGTTTTTTATGATGTGGATCCAGTTCAAGTTGGGAACCAAATTGGAAGCTATGGTGAAGCTTTTGCTATACATGAAATTGCTTTCAAAGAAGATATGGAGATGGTGGATGGATGGAGAAGAGCTCTTAGAGAAGTTGCAGATATGGGAGGATTGGTCTTAGGAAATGGGTAATGTTCTTCCCTAAATTCCCTTTTTTTTTTATTAACATCAGTCGAAAATTCTAAATTTCAATTTAATACGAAATAGATTTTTGTTTTGGTGGGATTGAAAGGAAAGTTGTGAAAGATTATATGCAATTGTAACTTAAAAAATTATGTAATCTGTAGAGGTTTCTCTAGAACATTTGCATTGAAGTAATAATTTAGCTATCTGCTAAGATTCTGTGGAACTTTAGAAAGCTGGTGGAATAAAAGAAAGGTACATTTTGTGGGTGTTTGGTGTGGTGTTAAAGAAGCAATTAAGCACTTTTTAACTTAAAAGTCGATCGATTACCTGTTTGGTAGAATTTATATTAGCTTTTAAGTTGTTTTTAAAAAAAGCAACAAAATGGCCCTTTTTAAAAGCCAATAGGGAAAGAAGCACAAGCAATGCTAAGCACTCTCAAATTACGGATGGTGGCTGCTGAATTTTGGAGCTGTCAAAAAGAGGGTGAAAGTGTTGTGGTTAGCTAGGATAACATATTTTTCGTTTTTCTTGCAATTCCTGTAATCCTAGCAGTAGTACAGAAAATCTGCATTTGACCATAGTACTGCAAAAATAAATATAAAATTTAGAAGAGTTAAGAACCATAACATGCTTATTGCTTCTTACTACCTCCGTTTTTATGAGATGTTTACATTTCCGTTTTTGGGTGTTTTTTTTAGTTGTTTACATTTTCATTTATAGTAAGTTTTGTAATTGTTTATTATTATTATTTTATTGGTATTGATGAAAAAGTAAGTTTTTTAAAGGGTTAGTAATTGTTTATTATTATTTATGTATTGGTATTGGTGAAAAGTAGGTTTGTATTGGTATTGGTAAAATAGTGAATGTAAAGAAATGAAAAAAACAGAGGTAGTATTTCTTTTTTGACTTTGGTAGGTATCAGCCACAGTGTATTCAAAATATTGACAAATTTTACGAACCGAAATCCAAACCGAAAATTCAGTTAACCGATTATTCGGTTTGGTTCCGGTTCGATTTTCGATTCCAGTTCGGTTTTGCTCACCCCTATGTATAATTTCAGAGAAAATAAAAAGGATGGGTCATTTCATAAAATGATTTTTTTATCCATATGTGTACTTTTTTTTTTAATACAATGTCAACGATGTGATATAAAATTTCAGAGAAAAGAAAAAGGGATAGGTTATTTCATGAAATCATATATGTACGTTTCTTTTTAATGCAACGCTAATATAATGTACAATTTCAAAAAAGTAAAATGGAATGGGTTATTTTATGAAATCATTTTTTTTTACCATATGTACTTTTTTTTTTTTTTTAATAGAACGCCAATAATAACGTGATGTACAGTTTTTCAGAAAAAAAGTAAAAAAGGATGGGTCATTAGTCATGTCAGTGTTTTGGCTGTTTAGAGAGTTAAAAGGATAAGAAATCTGAAATTGTGGATGCTGCTGGGTTTAATGGATCTGGTGGGGTTTTGTTTGGAGATAAGAAGAGATAAATACTAGTATAAGATATAGTTTAAATGAAAGAAGTAAGTGGGTTCATATGTGAAGCAGGGGAAACCAAAAACAGAAATTAATGATGCAAATACTATCTCCGTTTTTATGAGACGTTTACATTTCCGTTTTTGGGTGTTTTTTTGAGTTGTTTACATTTCCATTTATAGTAAGTTTTGTAATTGTTTATTATTATTATTTTATTGGTATTGGTGAAAAATTAAGTTTTTTAAAGGGTTAGTAATTGTTTATTATTATTTATGTATTGGTATTGGTGAAAAGTGAGTTTGTATTTATGTTAAAAAAAAAAGAAAAGTGGATTTGTATTGGTATTGGTGAAATAGTGAATGTAAAGAAATGAAAAAAACAGAGATAGTAATTAATAGGAAAAATGAAATAAAAAGGTAAACAGAGAGGGAGTGGACGCCGTACAGCCACAACCGAGCTCCACTCAGGTAGGGAGGTAGGGGTATAAGAAGCGTTGGGCCCCATGATTTTTGGGAAAAAAAAAAAAAATTCATTAGGGAGGTTTGCTTGCCAGAAATCAAAGCATAGGGCATCGAAAGTTTAAAACAGCAAGCAACCTATAGAAAGAAAGAAAAAGAAGAAGAAAGAAAGAAAGAAAAAGGCCAAAATGCATCGTTTGATTAATTTTTTTTTTTATAAAAGATAAAAACGCAATATTTTCTTAAAAGGATTTTTTTTTATAAAAGATCAAAACGACGTCGTTTTGATCTTTTAAAAATAAAATAAAATATACATTACAATGGGAAAAAAAATAGAACAGTGTAGCTTCTTAATCTACAGACTGAGTAAGTGAAGAATAGAAGGGGGAAGAAAGCAAGAAGAAGAGAGGGCTTGGGCTTTTGTTGCCGGCCGACCGCCTCTGTCGCTGCTGCTGAAATTAGAAGTAAGTTTTATTGAATCTTTTGTTAATTGCAAATTCTTAGAGGTAATTTAGCTTAAATTATTTTAGGGTTTACAAACTATATGAAATTAGCCCTAATTAGATGTTAGTTATGATTTATATTTGTGTGAAATTGAAATTTGAATGTGGATAATGTTAGGATTTATTATGAATTTGTGAAATTATAGGAAATTAGAAGTTAGGGTTTAGTTAAGTTGTTCAATTGATTTATGAATTAAATGTGGATTCAATTGAAATTTGAATGTGTTTTAGGGGAATTATATTCAATTGATTTATGAATTTGATGTGGATTTAATTGAAATTTGAATGTGGTTTAGAGCAATTATATTCAATTGATTTATGAATTTGATGTGAATTCAATTGAAATTTGAATGTGGTTTAGGAGAATTATATTCATTTGATTTATGAATTTGAAAGTTGGTTGAAATTTGAATGTGGTTTAGAAAAATTATATTCAATTGATTTTTGAATTTGATAATTATTGCTAAGTTAGGTGAAGATGATTTATGATTTTTTTTTTCTTGAAACATTATTTGTATTATCTATTTCTATTTTTAAGTGTATATTTAAATTAAGCTCCCGACCAAAAAATCCTGACTACGTCACTGACTACATTAACAAATCCAGGTTATGTGACAGGATGATTCTATAATTTCAGACAATGGTAGATTTTTCTTTATTGCCTCTCCAACAAAGAAAGTTTTCGGATAAAAGGTAGAGTTTATTTCTTTCTGTTTAGAGAAAACAACCATGGCATTATTACACTGGTAATCACCAAATATTCCCATTGCACAGGAAGCGACGAGGAGGGGCTCTGCTTGGAGCTATGTTGTGGTTGCAATATCCTTTGAAGAGAAATAGCAAACAAGTTGGATAATTGCTTCTTGACATTTTTGGTGGTATCCGCTTGCTGCTGATAGAGTAGTGGTGTCATTGTTTTCTTAAAAGTCTGGAGCAGCAAAGAAAGTAGTCGCATCATTATCTTCTTCAACTTCTGGAGCATGAAAGCAATCTGATTCAGAACAGCCATTAAAAATCGTTTGGGGTAAAGAAGTGTTAAAGATTTGGGTTTTAGGGAGTGGTTGAGAATTATACATATCGGCAATGGCTTTTTAAGTATTCAAAACGCTAAGGGCCCATTTTGTTTAGTTGTTCGTACCAGTAGATAGCTGGTGGCAGATAGCTGATAGTTGATTCAAGTTAGTGTTTGGTAAAAATTTAATAGCAGTTGCGGCTATAATGTAAAATTACCAATATTATATATTATTATTTTAATAAGGTTGATGTCAAAATAATAATAATTTTAATAAGGTTAACATAGTATTAATATGAATATAATATCAGCTGTTTGAAGTTCTCAATCGCTATCAGCTGCTGATTTTAGAATTTACCAAACGTCTAAACTCTAGTTGTTGGATATTCAGAGCTATCAACTTTATGAAACAGCTAAACTAAAAGTCCTCTAAAAACTATTTTTGATAAAATACTATGTTTGATAAAATAACTTTTAAGATAGGTTTTAATTATTTAAGTAGCGTTTTAATAGCTAACAACTAAACGTTGCTCAAATTGCTAATTTTGCATAACAAATTAAGAACCCAATTTCTAATTATAATTGAGGAAAAATTTTGACAATTCAATAAAATCACATTAAGGAGTCGAATTTGAATAGATCACATTCAATAAATCTTATTATCTTCGTTTCAATTTAAATGAGATTTTAGGGCAAATCGTTATTTCCAAATAAGTAGACTTTTTGGTATTTTTAGTTAAAGTAGAACAATTTTGCTCTTTGTTTTGTAGTGGATATACTTTGTTTTTAGTGCATGTGGTGTCCACTTTTATAATGAGTAGATGTGAGTTGATTATTTTTTAGAATAGAATAAGAAGAAAATTATAGAAAAAATGAGGTTGAATGGTAAAAGTCTCAATAATTCTGGAACAAAGATAGTATATTATTATGAAGAGAAATCTTTTCTAGCAATTGCATTGCTCTGCATGAAAAGTAGAATATCTGATTTTGTTATGAAGGTTGTGAAAATATATTGAGAAGAAGCCTTTCTTGTTTTGTATTTCAAATTCATTGTTTTATATTCAGCATGTTTATACAGACGCTATTTGTATTGCTATTTGTATTGCATAATGTCATTAATGGAAATATTTGTGCAAGTAGAAAAAATATAATCAAATTATACTAATATTTATGTCAGCAGCAGCTTGCTTGAGCTGTGATGCTAAGTGCTGTCAATATGATTTTAGCTTTTGAATGATTTAAGTTAAGAAATCTTTAGAAGATTTAAATGTTGAATGAAGTTGTGGTTGAGCTTAGCTTCTTGAGACAAAACTACTCAAAATCAAGGAGAGTTAGTATATTCTATTATGTCCATTTATAGGACTGAAATTTATGTAAAGTGTGTGTGAAAATTTCTTGTTAAGAGATTGAGAAAGAGAGCAGAAATAAAGAGTTCATAGAGTGAGTTAGAGAGTGAAAATGAAGAAGAAAAAGAGAAAGAAATCTCTTGTAAATTCTCGTTTTTTTTGAAATAAAAATCTGTTTTCTCCCAACTTTAGTTTATGTTATTATTGTATTTATGTTTATTGTTTTCCATTTTGAAGCTCTCTTCCCTTTTTGAAAATGCCAAAAATTTATCCAATACTAGTAAAGATTAAACAGAAATTGTACAAACGAAATTGCAGCTAAAGTCAATACACTTGAAGGATTGAACACACAGTTTGAATTACAGCAAGTAAGAGCAGAAAAGCAGCCGCCGCAATAGAGATTCCAGCCCATGGAGTGTAGAAATATTTCTCTTTCAAATTTGCATTCCATTTATGCCATGTACTTTTACAATGTTCATTCAGATTTTCAAGAATTACGGCAAAGTAGAACATATCACGGTTGATCGGACCACTAAAACTGCCGAAAAGAGTTGCCACAGCTTGGTTATTCTGCCTCCACTTCTCTATAATCCCTGTCGGAGCTAGTATTTCGACATCTTTATTGGATTTAATAAGCATACTAAGCATGAATATGTAGTCATTAACATACTTATTACTCTTATGACAATGGCAATTCTCAAATGTATGTATATTTCTCAACAAAACTTCAACTTGTTTCTCGAACTTGAAGTTTGGAATTTTTAGAATCCCTCTTTCCTTATCAAACTCGATATCCATTTTCTTTTTACTCGAATGCAACTCAAACTTTATGCCAGCGCAGTGAAGTTCAGTTAATGATGGTACTGCTAGGTTTCTTATTTTTACGGTTGAGAGTTTAGGATTTAGGGGTTGTTGACAAATCCTTAAAAAATCTACGAAATGTTCTACTCGAGAGAAATCTCGTTGCTGTAAAATGTCTTCTGTCACCCAAGAACCCCATTTACCTTTAAAGAAATGATGAGTAAGGTCAACCATGGAGATGTTCTTCCCCTTCAAATTTCCAACTATATTTGATAGTTGAAATAATTCCACAAGAATGAAAAACGGAAGCTGGTTTTCCATCAAAATCAAGTCATACCTTACCTCCATAATCATTTGAGGTTTGTTAAATATACGATCATTATTACTTATGACATGTGGGAAGTATTTCTTAAGCAGAAGACAAATGATAAATGCAGAATCTACCAATATTATATCAATGAATTTCCTACTTACAAGTTCAATGGTTTCCGCATAGCAATTTCGCAATCTTCTCTCGTTCTTCTGAATACACACAATTATATCCTCTAAACTTGCATCGCTCCATTGAAGAAAATCAAGTAAGTACCTTCTTTTAAGCTCTTCCATTGCTTTAAGATCTTCTTTGCCATGATGAAGAGGGCCTATGGAGACTACTTGAGGTGTGTACGCTGTTTCATTTAATTTTCTTTCCCTTTTTGGAGCTCTGTAGATACTACAGTTCTCTGATAGAGGTTGCAGGATTTCTAATTGTTCCCTTACTTGCTTTGCTAACTCTTTACTGAGATCAACTTCATCGTTATCGTTCATCTGCAAGCAATAATCGCGATTACGTTAGATGATTTTCCTAGAAATTCATCGACGAACACTTAAATTTGTATGTCTACTTTCAATTACACTCGTATTTTTAAAAGTCAACCCAAAACCCAATTGATTTTGATCTTCTTCCAACTTCTGTCTTTTTTTCTTAAAGAACAAACCTTAGCCATTGTAATTGCTTAGCATATTAAACGGTCAAAACAACAATAACTGTATTAATTTCTAGTTCGAAGTGCTTGACATGCCACATAGATCATCTTTGAAATAAATATACTAATTAACAAAGAAATGAAAAAAAAAAAAACTAATTAGAGAGTAATACTAACCTTCAAGATCTACAGTTTTCAGGAATTATGTAAGCATAGAGCAGTGATCTTCTCCTTTTCTAATGTACCCAGCCTAATGAAAATTATCAGATCCCTTTTTATTTTCTCTGAAATTGTACATCATGTTGTTGGCGTTGCATTAAAAAATAAACATACATATATGGTTAAAAAAATTTAATGAAATGGCCTATCCCTTTTTATTTTCTCTGAAATTGTATGTCATGTTGTTGGCGTTGCATTAAAAAATAAACGTACATATATGGTTAAAAAAATTTCTTGAAATAACCTATCCCTTTTTATTTTCTCTGAAATTGTACATCATGTTGTTGGCTGTGCACTAAAAAATAAACGTACATATATGGTAAAAAAAAATTTCTTGAAATGACCTATCCCTTTTTATTTTATCTGAAATTGTACATCATGTTGTTGGCCTTGCATTAAAAAATAAACATACATATATGGTTAAAAAAAAAAAATTCATGAAATGACCTATCCCTTTTTATTTTCTCTGAAATTGTACATCATTTTGTTGGTGTTGCATTAAAAAATAAATGTACATATATGGTTAAAAAAATTTCTTGAAATGACGTATCCCTTTTTAGTTTCTCTGAAATTGTACATCATATTGTTGGCCTTGCATTAAAAAATAAACGTACATATATGGTAACAAAATGTTTTTTGAAATGGCCTATCCCATTTTATTTTTTCTGAAATTGTTCATCATGTTGCTTTCGTTGCATTAAAAAATAAACGTACATTTATGGTAAAAAGAGTTTTCTTGAAATGGCCTATCCCTTTTTATTTTCTCTGAAATTGTACATCATGTTGTTGGCGTTGCATTAAAAAATAAATGTACATATATGGTTAAAAAAATTTCATGAAATGGCCTGTCCCTTTTTATTTTCTCTGAAATTGTACATCATGTTGTTAGCGTTGCATTAAAAAATAAATGTACATATATGGTTAAACAAATTTCATGACATGGCCTATCCCTTTTTATTTTCTCTGAAATTGTACATCATGTTGTTGCGTTGCATTAATAAATAAAGGTACATATATGGTTAAAAAAATTTCATGAAATGACCCATCCTTCTTTATTTTCTCTGGAATTGTACATCATGTTGTTGGTTGCATTAAAAACGAAACGTGCATATATGGTAAAAAAAAATCATTTCATGAAATGGCCCATCCTTTTTAATTTCTCTGAAATTGTACATCATGTTTTTTGCATTGCATTAAAAAAGAAACGTGCATATATGGTAAAAAAAATATTTTAATTTCGGTCAAATATAAAAAATGCGGCTTATTTTAAGAAAACGCAATTTTAGCGGCTGTAATAAAAAGGTATTCCTTCCTGGTTTTGAGGTTTTTTAACAGATCATAAAGATCAAAATGTAATTTTAGCTAAATTTAATATAAAATATCTAAACTTTAGAGGTTTTAATAGAGTGATATGTAAACTTCAATTTCTTACTTGAAAATACCTTGATTTCACTGGAATTTGCACATAAACTACCCTTAATGAAAATACCTCTCCTAAATAGGCAAAAGATGTATTTCTTATTTTGACCCTGATTTAATATTATTTTTAAAATTAAACAAATAGTATTTTTTTATAATAATTTTATAGTAAATAATAATTATAATCATAATAAGTTTAATTAATTGATTAATTAAAAATATAAATAATTTTTTAATATTTAATTTAAATCAAACAGTTATAAAATGAATACTACACTTTTATTGAAAAAAAAAATTATGATTTTTAATTATTACATTTAGTTGTTTTAAATAGAAATAATAAATATTATAGTTATAATAAATAGATAAATAATATATTTACTAGTAGATAAATAGTAATTAGATTTTAACAACAACAACAACAACAACAATAATAATAATAATAATAATTATTATTATTGTTGTTGTTGTTGTAAGTCTCCCTCCTTTTTTAGAGACCCACCTGTTAGAATCTGGTAAAGTCAAGGGTCTTGGACTTGGAAGGGAATGTGGTCCACCGACTTCTTATGGGCCACCGACTTTTAGCGCAAGGCCAGCATCGCCCCGAGCTAGCGACAGCTCACGTGGTGCCGCTTAACTATCACTATAAATAGCTCCCAATCATCATTAATCAGCTTAAGAGAAACTAAAGTCTTCAATTGATGTGGCGAGCGTGGATCTTAAAATAGCTCTGACCTTTAGATTACTTCTTACAACCTATCCTTCTGTACTTATTACTTGCCCTAGCCATATTGATCATGACTGGATCAGACCAAACCCAAGGTGCCCTTAGTATCATGCTGACTCTGTTACCTACCTCCTAACCCTAGGAGGTGACTACTTCACTGCCTCTTGGGGGATGATCTATCCTACCTACATGTCATCCACCTACACTTCTACCTCAACCTTACCACCAATTTCCATCTGGGTCTTGTCCCCCAACAGCTTCTGTTATTCCTACGACCTCAACTTCCATCACCTTCCTTTCATAAAAGCAGTTTTTTGTCTTACTTAGCCAATTTGTGCATCAAAATACCAATCTTGTTACTCTACCATTGTCGTATACCTCTGAGATCGTACCAAGAAAAACTCCTTAAGAAGTCTTCAAGTAGCTTTGGACTTAGCTGAGGAGAATAGAGATAATGTTTAAATACGGATAACAGCTTACTAGCATTGACTTGCTCAATATTACAACAGAAGAGTTAAAGCTAAAATCATAGAAGAAGGTGATTAGGTTTGGAGATGAGCTGACCTTGCCAAGGGTAACGCCGGTGGAGGTAAGTTAGGCCCGAATTGGGAAAGGCCCAACAAGGTCATTGCCTAAATGGGACCAACCACTTTTAGAATTGTAAGAGCAGATTGGAACACCGTTCCTAGAACGTGGAATGCTTCCCTCTTGATGGTTGTCGAAACCACCAAAAATAAAATAACATACTCTAATGATTTTGTATATAGCAATGAGTATGATCGATCCCACAGAGACTGGTCAAGTTTATTCCTAAAGTGCTAGAATAGAAAAATGGAGATTTTAAATTGAACAAAAATAAATAAAATTAAAACAAAATGCAGCAGTAAATTAAAATTAAAAACGATTGAAACAAATTCAGCCAAAGGTAATTTGCGGTATGAAATCCACTTGGATTGATCATTGACACTAGGATAACTCTTTAATTTCATATTGCAGATAAGTTATAGTCAGAAAGAAAGTCGGTCCAACCAATTTCCTTATTTAAATTATTAATATACGATCTAATAATAACCCATAATTAACAAACAACCCTAAGTACGACAAAGAATTTAATTTGCCAATTACATTAAAAACTAGAAAGACCTTGCCCTAACCAACAAAGAATATGAGAATTCATTTACATTAGATTATGCATTCATTTAATATAACGTAAAAGCCTGGTCACAATCAAGTTATACCAATCGCCACTAATATCAATTCGACTAAATAATTACGAATTTAGTCTAGTTAATTAGCTATGTAAATTCCTATTAAATGAACAATGAACTCTTTTTAATCAAATAACAGAAAAATACTAAGGATATTTTTTTTCCAATAAGCCACAAAAAAGACATAAATGCAATATCAAATCAAAGAGTAATTAAAGTATATTAAGATCTCAAAATCATGAAGAACTTCAATCTTGAAATAACCCTTGGTTGAAGGGAATAGTTTAGCCTCTAATGGCTATGGAAACGTAGCTGTTTTTTCGAAAAGAAAACCAAAAATCTAACTCTGTTTAGGGTTTGAAAGAATGCCCTAAAAAAGATCTAAATTATGTTTAGATCGTAATAAAACTAAGGCCCATATAAATATAATAAAACTGGGTGTTAAAATAATGTTCAAATCTCATTCCTAGGCTGTAATTTAAGCCTAAAATAGCTGTATAAGTCATGGCCAGCGGCTTAGTTAATTTTAGCTCACAATGCTTCCTCTGTTGGTTAGTCTTACCCAAGACTAACTCCTGGCAGCGTAAAAAACATCCAAGTAGCTTTTAGCTTTAACTCCAATACTCCAAATCTCATTCAATTATGCTCTAAATGTTTCCTTTTTGTCAAATCCAAAAATTCTTAATCAAAATAAGAAAAACTAAATAAAATCTCACAATTAAGCATAGTAAATATCAAATAAGCACAAGATTAGAAACTAAAAACATGTTGGATTTGCAAGTTATCAAATCTCCCCACTCTTATACTATGCTTGTCCTAAAGCATGACTCAAACTCAATATCAAATCTACATAAAAGACCACATACTTCATCTTAAAACTCAATCCAACACAAGTAAGTTCCCTAAACAACTCAACATGCAATTGAAAACTCAACCATCAATATCATTACTTCATTATGAACTCAATTGGAAAAGGATACATTAAGAATTCTTAAAATGCACACCATTCAAAGTTTGAATCAACAAGCATTTTATCAAGAAATTAACAAAGTATTAAAAACACGTTTTCATAGCTTCAATAAAATAAAAATGGTGAACGTCCATAGGCTCTCTTTCAAATTCCCTTTCCACTAATGTAGGACAAGTCTCAGCAAAGGATCAAAAGGTCTTTACTCAGGGTTAGGCTTGGGTGAAGGTTACAAAAGACAGGATAACGTAAGTGTTTGCACTAAAATTTAAAGAAAAAATAAATTAATTAAGTTAATTTGTTAGCCTAATTATTTAATTAGCTAATTAAAATATTAGTTAATTAAATTAAATAATTTATTTTAAGAGGCCATTTAATTATTATTTAAATAATAATTACTGGAAATTATCACTTTAAAATAGATCATGGATGATATAAAAAAGATGGAACCAATAAGAGTTTGCCAAGTGGACCAATCAAATCGCTTCACTTGGTGAGCAAATAGCTCTAAGCTCCTATAAATAGGGTGCCTCTTTTCAGTTTAAGAGGGCTAGAAAATTCAAAAGAAAATCAGGCCTCGAAGCTCTGACGATTTAAAGACGCGACATCTTCTCAAACTTCGAAGGCTCTGTAACACCCCTTAACCCCGACTATTATTAGCGGAGCTAAGTGTGCCACATCTGATGCAACTTGATATACAGAACATTACCTGAGAAATTTTTTTTTTCTTTATGCTGTTGTCTGTTTTGACTTCTGACTATTATTGCACAACATGTGCCATGCTAAGTGCTTTTGGTGAGCTTGACTCTATTTGATTGTTCTGATTTTCTTTGTGTCTTTCCGCAACCTACAAGTTTAACAGACACTAAACTTGCTAAGCATTATGCTTAGTGGGTACTTTATACTTATTTAATGTAAACACACATATTTGTATCATATATGTATCACAAATGGCAAGCAATTGTGGCATACATCACAATAACACAGTACCACAATTCAAAGGTGTATAACAAATAATTCAATCACATAGGTATGCAAGTGAATGCATTTACTTATGAAGACCATTATTTATTTACTTTGCTCTACTAGATATTCAGACGAACCTACTTTAGCATAAACTCACTAGTTGTCTATGTCTCCAACTGGCTACATCATTTTCTTGGATTAACTTACTAAATGGTGGACACCAAATGGCTACATTACTCACCAATCAAATGGCTACATAAATCGGTTGTTACTGCATTTAATCACAACAGCAGTCACCGTAACAATCAATGGCTATATAATACAAAACTCAGGGCATGATCGATCATTCCCTACATTACTCGGTTCAGCTAAATCCTAGTAGAGCTTAGTATTTCAAAGTTTGTTTATAATATATTGAGGTTGTTTACAATGATTGAAAATCCATTTATGCCACATGTATATTCTGATATCCAAATGATAAACCGATGGTAAACCATTATTTACTCATGCTCCTTCAATCCATACTTTAATGTTATTCACATGTTGGTACCTTATGTAGCTCACATAGTAAACAAATGCAACATAAACAATGGCAGCACAATAAGCAGTTCACATATGCACAATACATACATTCAAATGAAATTAAATAAGGATAAAGTACTAAACCTATTGTCGTTGTCTTGTTTACTCTTTGTTCGTATTACATTTTCCTATGGCTAAACTTTTCCCATGCTAATTTTTATAACAAATCACAATTTAATTAATTTCTAATTTTACTATATTTTTCCTTTAATATTTTTATTTTTGAATTTCTATTATACTTTACTTTAATTCTATTTACTTTTATTTGCAACTCGTGTCTCATAACTTAACTTGTATCTTGGTGCCGAATTATTATTTTCTTGAAGTTATCTTGAAACAACTATTCATTTGTTAATCCTATTATTAATTCCTCAAATAGTTCACAACTGATTTTTCATGTGTTTTTACCTTATATATATTCTTCCTGGAAAATTTACCAAATGAATAGTTATTTGCCGAATAAATAGTAATTTACTAAATGAATAGTATTTTTTTCCGATTTTACGTCTATAGGTTCTTTTATAACCTCTTTTCTATTTCTCCTGTTAGTCTATTTAATTTATATACGTCCGATTCAATTTACTTGACGTTATTCATAATTGTCCGAGCTACATCTCCTAAGTTTGTCCTGAGTATTGTCCAGTTGCATTAACTATACTTCTAACATTACTAATATCTTTTATACTTAGCTATTTTATAAGTTACGTTTTACAGAAATTTCACCAAACATTCGCTATACATATAAATATCTGTGAATAGTAACAGTAACTATTCACCACTCCTGCATAAAATTTCTACAAACATTTCGGCAATCAGTCCTTATACCTTCACTCCTCATATAAAAAGAAAATAAAACACTTCTATAGACAGTACACAATACAAAATCTCAAGCGTTCATTAATTTTCTCTTGTTGACTATTTATTTTATTTGCGTACTTTCCGTTAACTCACTTATAATTTGTTTATATAACTTTAATTAAGTTGATTCTTAATTCTTTTTAATTAAACACATAAGGTTATCGTCCATATTAATTTCAAATTTAATTAGACTACGTATAATTTTTGACGCTACTTTAATGTCGGCTCTACTGCCTGTCTTAATTCTCTTGCGCACAGCCTGCTAGTTTGGCCATATCTTTTCATTAAAGGTCTAAATGCATTTATTCTTAATTTTCTAGTTAGCTAACATATATAGGTACAATATTGTCTTATCATAACATCAAATTATATCCGTAACATATTCAAATCGTTAACTAAAGTTACTAGTTAAATTTTGTCCTAACTCTAACTTTAGATTGCGCCGGTTAAAAATTCAATCATATCTTTTTCATCATTAGTCCAATTTAGGTGGTTCTAATCTCTAAAGTTTCCTAACAAATAGGGGAACAATTTTGTCTATCTTCCTAAAATTATATTGTTAACTTAATCAAATTGCAGGGCAAAGTTGAATTCAAATTCTGGACATACACAAGACACATCCTTTGGTTATTTGAGTGTAAATTTTTATCCATATACTTTCTACCCAAACTATTTTATAGGGGTAAACTAGACATATAAACCTACATATTTTATGTTTTATATTTCTTCAAATTTAGTCTCTATCATGATTAAATAATTGCTTGAATTTCGGTCTGTCCTATTAGCCTAACTGGTCACGATAGCCTGCACGCTGGTTACTATTTTGGCCATAACTTTCACTACACATATCCCAATAAGGTGATTCTGATATCTTTTGTTAGCTAAGACATATATCTTTAACTTTTCCTCCTATCACAACTCTTAATCCTGCTCCTAACATATTGAAAATTTCATTTGAACACAACCCAACCAAGCTGCCAGAATACAGATTTCAGCTCCTCTTTTTCATCTTATTTACTAAACATACAAGTCCTATAAAATCAATTCATCACCTCACCTTAATTATTCAGTCATCTATAATTAAAACCCTAATTTTTCAGAATGTATACTCTATTTTATCTATTAAACCGATAATCAAATGAAGTAAATAAAAGTAGATATGGGTTATTTACCTTAAAATTATTCTTCCTCCTGAAAGACTTGGCTTAAATTAGCCAAAATTCATGCTCCCCTTTGGCTAGGTGGTTTAGCCACAATAGAAGGAAGAAGAGAGACTTTCTTCTTCATTTTATGTCTAATTTTTGGTTGATTTATCCCTTTTATATTTTTATTTTTATTTTAAATTATTTAATTTCTAATCCAACGGTTGAAACTAATCCAACTAATATATTTCAATGACTAGGATCTAGCCAAGTGAAGCCCATAAATTTTTCCTTGGTGAGCAAGAACATACCCCAACTTTTATTATTTACCAAATAATACTTCCCTGGGTAAGTTATTTGCAATTAGGTCCTCCCGTAGAATTTCCGTTATAACTCTTTATTCGTGTGTTTTCGAAAAAAATTGTGGTGCAGTGTTCATAACGCTATGGCCAAATTAATCCCGTGAATTCAATCGTAATGTCAAATATAGGCACTATTAAGAAGTAACCCCATTTCCAACTTTATCCTTGCCTTTTAGAGAAATTCTATTTAAGTCCTTTTAAGGTTCTACTTGACCTTGCTGCTGTCTTTTATTAATAACTTTTTGTATACTACTCTAAATTTAGTAGTTCTTATGCCAAATGAAACTAGACATCTAAATTTATATCGTATTAAAATTTCAGATCCATTCGAGTTATAGATAATTTTTAGTGTTATTTTCCGTTGGACCCGGTCGCACTGCCCTAGGCAGCCTATGCACCATCTACCAATTTGATCATATTTCCATCCGTACAAATCCAAATTTGGTGATTCTTATTTCCACATTTAGCTAACACATAAGGGAACAAATTTTATATTTACACTTTTACAAAATAGACCGTCTTGGGGTTCAAAATCCAAGTCGAACTCACAGGTTTTGATTAAGTTTAATTTTCATGGAATTATCCGTACATATGATTTCAGAACTTGTCGTAATTACAACATTGCGATCCATTTATTATCAAGATTTCATATTTAACACATTATCAAAGTTTTACATAATTTTTAGGAAAATTACATTTTAGTCTGTAACCTTTTCCAAAATTCCTGTTAGGTCCTGTTGAGCTTTAAGGCTCTAGTTCGCCTCCCGGGTACTGTCGGAGCCTGTCTATAGTCCTATTGTAATTCATATTGCCAAATTTACGTATTTAGGGTTGACTTCCCATGAAGGTCACCCATCCTAACTTTGACGTTGACCTGAGCACGTTTAACTTTGGAGGTACGGCGAATTTCTCCACGATCCTTCCAGATCCACACGCCCAGACTGTATCATCTGAATCTATAGTTGTCAAATGTTACGTCCATACCTAATTTCCCTACTTTTCTGTGTACAACTTGTATATAATTCACGTATTTCTTCATTTCTCTGTTTATTTACTTTTCGTTTCTCATTTATCTACTTTTCCTTATAATTTATTTACTTTTATTTACTTCGTATCTAACATATGTTCTACTTCTTTGTCTTTCTTTATTTATCTTTTATTTACCTTATATTTACCGTTTTACTGTCATTCATTTACCTTCCTTCGTGACACACTATTCTCGCAAATCCTTGTTAATGATCCTTTATTCCTATCCGTAAATTAGATTACTTGTACTTCTGGTGTTATCAAATTTCAGGATGTTACGGGCTCATTCAACAATCGTCAACAAAAGTTCGTCAAGATAATTCAAAAGCAAGTCTACAACACTTGGATTATCATCAAAGGTGTTTCAATACAGATTTGAGATCAAGTCATTGCGACTATTGCTTCATGTTAAAGATACAAATCAAGCTCCAAAACTTTGACGATTTGAAGACGCAAGCTTTTTCAAAGTTCAAAGCCTTGTCCGACGATCGTCATCCAAAGTCCTCCATTAAGATTCAAGATCAAGTCCCTATGACCCTCGTTTCGTATTCATGATACAAAAGGTAGAAACAAGCTCAAAAACCCTGTCAAATAAAATTCCCGAAGACCTCCACCAAATCTAAAGATCAAAGGCTCATCAAAGTTCGTGATTCAAGATTAAGTGTATAACCCATAAATCATCTTCATCAAAGTTCGTGATTCAAGATCAAGTCAACGACCCTATCTTCTTCATCAAAGTTTGTGATTCGAGATCGATCAAGCCAATAACCCTTGAATCATCTTCATCAAAGTTCGTGATTCGAGATCAAGTCTCTGAGATCCTCGCATTGCATTCATCGCAAAGAGAAGAATCAGAGGATTTTATAATAGAGATTGTAACCATTTATATTATTTTCTTTATAATTTCTTTTTCAGGAATATAAAATTTGTTCATACCGTAATGATAAAGAATAACAAGAAAATAAGTCTTAGGCCAAGTAAATATAAAAAAAGCCACACACGTGACCACTTCTAAATTAAACATCAGGTCTCCTACTTAAGGTTTTAAACATAAGGTTATGATTGCTGTTTAAAATGGTAGGGAAAGGTTTTAATGTATGGATTTTCATCATCAATAGCTTGATTGCATTTGATATTTCAAAATCTCAGTCTATATACGTCTTTAGTTGGACAGCTCGCCCAAGTACATGGCTGCCAATTAGCCATGGATTACTTTGGGCGACCTACAGGATGTCGCATCACTTTTTGTCACGCGGCTAGTACACGTCTGATAGGTCATTAATGACCTGCTACAACTTTCAATACAAAATATCAAGAGTCTGCCATTTTGTATTTATCATTATTGCGAAAGCCAAAGAGTTATACTCTTTCGCCTGTTTAAATTTTTGCCTATTTAAACTATACTACTGAAGGCACAAAGTTTATTTCATTCTACCATACTGATATCTTTAATCTTCTTCATTCCCCACAATGGCTAGTCTTTTATATTCCAATTTCACTTAGCCTCATTTTAACAGGTTTCATCTTCTTCCTTCAGATTTGATTTCAAGAAATAGAGCTCTAGTTGCTTCGTTCTCCTTCACTGATCTTTACAACACAAAACTAACATGTAAAGCCTTTTTACAAGCATCAACCTCCACCCCTGTTTTTACATCTGTTTCAATTGAAGAAATCCTTCCATTTTTATGACGGCTGCAAAATTGCATTCTAGCCTCCCAATTTTTTCATAGGTGCTTAAATACTAAAAACCCTAAGGCAATGTTTTGCCAAGGCATAATTGATTATTTTAGCACCTTGTACTATGAAACGGGAGCTCATTTTTTTGGAGAAAACTACCCATACAGGCCATGTCACTGCTGTTTACGTATATGCAATCATCTTGATGTGCCACACCAATGACTTACAAAAGCAGGGCTTGAATTTGCTTTTTACTACATTTGGTCACAACAACCTAGATTCTCTGCTTACAAAATGCAGAATCAAAGTGCAGCACCTTACTAATTTGCTGTGGATTCACAATTATCTGGTTAGAATTAGACCCTCAGATCAGGGATGCATTAAGATACAAAACCTTGATTGTCACTATAGTATTAGTAATGACTTGTATTCTTCTAAGAGTTCAAGTCAGAAGTCTTCGTAGATGATATCCGTTTATGTGATTGCCGTCTGTGGTGTTTGGAAGCCATAAAATTTTATAATATGTTACATACCAACTGCTTCAAAATACAAACCCATGTGTAATTTTGGGAATATGCGATGTTTTACTTGTATAACTTATATCTCTATAAGTTTTTGTTTCATATTACGACCTCATTTCATTTTTTATTTCCCATATTACCTCACATTCTTTTCTCACATATATTCTCCGTAACATCTTAAAAACATACAAATGAACATCTTGACATGATTTCATTGGACCACCTCTGAGATCTTTGTAATGCATATGATCTTGAAGGTGCATCTCTCAATTATTGCATATATATATATATTGTTAGATCTGTTATTATAGAAATAGAAAAATAGAATTTAATTAATCAAAAATTGCAGATAATAAATTACAATTAATAAATAACAAACTGTAAACATATGTAAATAAGGAGTAAACCTTTAAATGAAGAAAGGAGAAGATGAAGAAAAGCTAAGGCTTGTATGAACAGTCTTGTTGTAAAAACAGAAAATATAATTGCTGAAATATATGAAATGCAGCAGAGATATGGAGTTTTATGACTGCCGAAATAAAAACTACAGCAGAGATATAGAGTTTATAGTTTTTGAGAAAGAAGAACTTGTGGAAATCGTTATATTATTGAAATCACAAAGCATCAATTTATACAGCAAGATCATGGTCATAAAATGCAGAAAATCTGCAACAAAATAAGAACTGATTATTTTATTCCCTAAATCTAGGATAAAGTTTGACTGAATCAGATTCAATATCATAATTTTAACAAATTTGAATTTCAGACTTGATGTTGAGCTGGACCAAAAATGCCAGCACACCAACACTCCTCCTTAGCGTTTTAGTGGTCGGATATGCACAATAATGAACTTTGAATTCTTCCACAACAAATCTGTCCTACGTCACTTTATTGCAGAGTAAATCAGCTCCATTTTTAACATTAAGGAGATTCCTGAACTTCATTTTCTTAAGGCCTTTAAAATTAATTTCCATATGATTCATATATCCACTTTCTATTAGGTAAGATTTTTCAGAATCCCCATCAAGTGAATTTGCAACTATAAACACTTGCTCCTCCTGAGTTTGTTGATTCTTTTGGCTTTTGATCTTATTTTTGCATACTTTGGTGATATGCCCATGTTGCTTACATCTCCTACACATTGCTTCGGGCCTCCACCAGCAGAACTTTGACGCATGATTTGTTTTCTTGCAATGATTACAGGCTGACAAATTTTCCTCCTTAACATTTTGACCTTTATTTTCTTTTTTCTCCCATTTTACGGTAAAAAATCTTTTATTCATCTGAACACAAATAAGTTCTTCTCCAGAAGGATCATAAACAATGCATTTACGGTTCTTAAAGTGCAACGAGTAGTCTTTTTCAAGCATCTGTCCAACACTCAATAAATTTCGAGTAATATCAGGAATGTATAGAACATCAGAAACGGTTTTAATACCTGAATTTGTTGAGACCGCTACGGAACCGATGCCTTTGGCTTCCACATAATCTCCGTTTCCAACTTTCACCTTGGTTCTATAGGTGTTATCAAGAAATCTGAACATTTCAGCATCATTGCACAAATGATGTGTGCATGCACTATCAAGAAGCCATGTGTCAGAAAAATTGTTTGTTAAAACACCAGAAACCATAAAAAATTCCTCCTCTTGTACACCATTAGCTTCTGTCACTTGTGCTTGTGAGGTTTTGGATAGGTTTTTTGATTTGCAAACTTTGGAAATATGACCCGTTTGTTTACAATTATCGCATACAGCATCATCTCTCCACCAACAAAATTTTTCTAGATGATTTGTTTTTTTGCAATGTTTGCAAACTGGAAACGGT
>CATIWJ010349396.1:0-40968 GCA_949640765.1 Croton laevigatus | reverse complement strand
CCCCATTCGATTAAGAGTGGCACTCCAGCTCCCATCGACAAAAAGGCGAGCTGTAGCCCCATCCTGAACCGAAATCATATGGTTGGACAAGGGCCGAGAACCAAAATTCTTAAAATCCTGAAAAGAGAGCCAAATATTCCGAACAACCGTACTCACAGACCAAGGCTGATCATAAAAAATAAGATTATTTCTCCATTTCCAAAGCCATCATAAAATTGTCACAAACAGAATACTGCTAGTAGACATAATAAGACCACGTAACCAATCCAAAAAAGACAAACCTGCAGACTGGGATGGCAATTGCAAAGCAAAATAATCCCAAACAGGCTGCACCAGCGGACAGATTAGAAGCATGTGGTCCTGGTCCTCTATCTCAGCACCACAGTGCGGACAAGCAGCAGAAGAAGATAAATGACAATGAACCCGTCTTTGGTTTGAAGGGAGCGCATTATGGAGAGTGAGTCAGAGGAAGAATCTGACCTTTTCTGGGACTGGGCACTTCCAAACGCATCTCCAAATATGAGAAGCACCCGGATCAAACTGCATAAGAAAATCGTAACCCGAAGCAACAGAGTACCTACCCCGAGGACAAGAACCCCAAACAATAGTATCTAGGCTGGAACGCCCAACAGGGATCTCAACATGAGATATCTCATCTCGGACATCAGAGGATAGTAGCGAACATAAAGCATTGAGATTCCACGATCCATTGAGCCAAAGATCTGAGACAGACACATCTGAATCAAGAATGTTAACGTAAGGAACTCTCCTTCACAATTCACCAGACCCCAACCAATTTGAATACTAGAACGAGGAGGAACCCGATCCCAACCTTACCTTAAAACCATCTTTCAAAGCATCCCTTGCCTTAAGAATACCCCTCCAAATGTAGGATGCTCCAATAGATTTTCGGACAGATAAAATATTATTCCGAGGTACATACTTTTCCATAAAAATCCTCACCCAAAGCTGATTCGGTTCCTCCAAAAAGCTAGCAACTAACTTACCAAGTAGAGCCACATTCTGCTCACGAGCACACTGGAGACCAAGACCACCATGAACCTTGGGCTTTACCATCTTCTTCCAAGACACAAGATGCCATCCTCGATCCTACCCATTCTTAGACCAAATAAAACTCCTAATAGATTTATCCACAAAATCACAAACTGACCGAGGAACCCAGAGCGCCTGTATAGCATAAACCGGTAGAGAGGAAATAACAGATTTAGCTAAACACAGCTTACCTGCCTTATTTAAGAGTTTAGCCTTCCACGAAGAAAGCCTCCTACTAACACTTTCAATAACAGGCAGAAAAATCTCCTTCTTGACTCTTCCCTGAATAAGTGGTAGACCCAAATATTTACCAAGACTACTAGCTTTCTGAAAACCAGAGAGAGAGGAAAGACGAGCTTGCCTCCGTCTGGAGACATTTTTAGAGAACATCAACCTGGACTTTTCTGAATTCACCTTCAACCCAGATGCCTGACAAAAATCCTCTAAAATATCAGCCACAATCTTCATTTGCTTCTTACTGGCTTGACAAAATAACAGAACATCATCGGCAAATAACAGGTGTGAAATCCCGATCCCGTCCTTAGTTAACCGTGCCGGCTTCCATAAACCATCCGAAACAAGCTTCTGAATTTGGATTGCCAACCTCTCCATACACAGGACAAACAAATAAGGAGAGAGGGGATCACCTTGCCGAAGACCCCGTTGCGGGGAAAAGGATGGAAGCTGAGACCCGTTCCAGAGAACTGATAAACTCGGTGATTGCACACCCCACATAATCAAATCAACAATTTTAGATGGAAATCCAAAATCATAGAGAGAAGCATGGAGAAAGTCCCAGCTGACCCTGTCATAAGCCTTTTCCAAATCAATCTTAAAAGCCGCTAGACCACAACCCCTCCTCATAGTGTGCATAGAATGCATAAGCTCCTGGGCCACCAATATATTATCCCGAGTTCCTCTGCCCGGTAGAAAACTACCCTGTAAAGGACCAATTAAATCCAAAAGAAGGGGACGAAATCTACTAACCAACATCGAAGTTATAACTTTGTAAGCCACGTTACACAGACTGATTGGCCGTAAATCCTTGAGTCGAACTGGGTTATCAACCTTCGGAATAAGAACTATCAGAGTCTCCAACAAACTGGGGTCGGCACATCCATCAACAAAAGCTTTACGAACCAAATTGACCAGATCCACACCCACAATATGCCAATACTGCTTATAAAAGAAAGCCTGGAAGCCATCCGGACCTGGGGCCTTAAACGAGCGCATAGCCATAACAGCTCGGCGGACTTCCTCCACGGTAACAGGCTGCAAAAGCATCTGCCTATCCTCACCAGACAAGGTAGGGGTAGCGGTCATCATAATAGAATTACGAGAGACCTGCGAATCTACAGAAAACAGATTAGTAAAAAAGGAAAGGGCCTCTTCCTGAAGCACCTGGGGGTCAGTACTCCAATCCCCATTCTGAAGAAACAACCCGTGAATTTTATTCCTCTTCCGTCTAACAATAGTCTGAGCATGGAAAAACTTGGTGTTTCGATCCTCTAATCTCACCCACTGTTCTCTAGATTTTTGAAACCACATAAGTTCTTCCTGACATAAAATCTGTTCATACTCACCGCGAAGCGACCGTTCAAGCCTAAAAAGCGCCTCAGAACCACCCCATTCCAGCTGGCATTGAAGCCCTTGTAGTGTCCTCTCAACCCGCCTCTTTCTCTGACGAATACTACCAAAAATATTCCTGTTAAACTCAACAGAAGCAGATCTCATATGAGCTAATTTATGGGGGAGATCCGTAACATCATTAACCCAGGAATCCTTTACCACCCCTTCGAACTCTGGATGAGTAGCCCAAGCAGCATAAAACCGAAAAGGCCGTACAACATTTCGCACCTCCAAGGTAGAGAACTGAAGCAACAATGGTGAATGGTCAGAATAAACCCGGGGAAGATGTTCAACATAAGCTTCAGGAAAAGTCAGACGCCAGTCCATATCGGCCACAGCACGATCTAACCGCTTACGTAGAAACCCTCCACTATCATTGCGGCCAACCCACGTGTACTTAGACCCAGTAGCACCCAAATCCAACAGATGACAATCGTCCAGCATATCCAACATAGCCACCGCACGCTCCCTATAAAAGAGCCCCCCCTATAACCTCAGAAGGAAAACAGACTTCATTAAAATCACCAAGAACATTCCACGGACCAACCACCTTGCCCCTAAGTTCCCGGAGATGAACCCATAATAATCTTCGGAGCTGAGGATTCAGACTAGCATAAACAAAACTACTGCACCACTGAATATCATCCTTTTTAAAAGCAATAGTAATTGCCTGAGAATGAATGTCCACACACTGAATATCAAAATTTCGTTGGACTAAAACCAAAACCTATATGCCACCACTATGACCCCTAGCATCCGATACACTGACAGCTTCATAACCCAAAGTTCTCCAGAAAGCAGCAGCAGTAGAAAACTGACAATGGGTTTCCATAACAACAAATACAGCAGGATGATGATGCTGCACAATATCTTTCACCCTACTCCTACCCCTTACATTAGAAGCACCCCGAATATTCCACACCACAAAATTAAAATTTGCATCAACCATAAATAACAGAAAATAAAAGCAACTGACCGAACAAAGCACATCAAATCCCATCAGGAGGCCGGCCTTCATCTATCAAACCCGAAGTCCCTTCAAATTGCTTAACAAGAGGATCCCTCCCTAAAGAGATAGGCCCACTAGACTGAAAATCCTTAGAAGAAAGAGGAAGATCCTTACCAGAATGGCGGAAAAAACCACCGGACAGCATCTCCATCTCTACTTCCTCCACGCCCCTTGCACCGGCTTTCATGGTCGCAACTCCCTTTGCCTCGGCAGCAATAGGCACGGACAAGCCCACATCACCAGCCGCAGAGTTCAAAAAAGGACTAGAAGAAATTGGAGCTAAGATAACAGCTTGCGCAGAGGAAGAACTAGCTTTCATAGGTTTAACCGAACCACCTCTTTTAACCCCATCCGACCGACTCCATTTTTTAACATGATCCAACCGCACCGGTTCAGACGAGGTACCTACCACAAAACCAACGGGTTTCTTGTTTAATGAAACATGTGAAACCTTTGAAGAAAAAGCCGGCTTTTTTTGTTGGGCTTCAACTTTGCTGGGCTTTTTCCTATTCTTAGTAACAACAAGCCAATCTCCATGAGTTTGAATACCACTCGAAACACTTTCCAAAACAGACTCCTGCAAATTCGGAGTTGATGAAGGAGGTTGCACTTTACCCGCCTCAAACCTAGGCGGTGGACTAGGATTAGCAAAGGAAACCTCAGGCGTGGTCACCGTCGTCGGAGCTGAAGCCGGAGACAACACACAATTCTGTTGAATATGGCCATAACAACCACATGCGGCACATAGTAGGTGAAGACCTTCATATTCAACGTGGTACCAAACATCTCTGAAACAAGCCCTGCCTACTACAGGCTGATCCAAATCAATCTCCACACAAATGCGCGCAAACCGTCCTCTGTGCATGTCCAGCGTACGCAAATCAACTCGAATGGGCCGTCCCACAGCCGTAGCTAAAGTAAGCAGGAAGCTCTCATCATACAAATGCATCCCCAGCCCTGGGATCCGAATCCACACCATTGTAGTATTAATCTTAGAATTTGCAGCAACGAAATCGGGAGTCCAGGGCTTAACCATGACCTTCTCCTTATCCTCCGGCAGATCAAACTTTACAAGAAAATAGCCATGTGTAATGTCCATGAACTCAAAACCCCCAATAGGCTTCCAAAGGGCCTTAAGCTTCTCTCGCAACACCACATAACCGACCGATTTCCCAAGGAGTTTAACCACTAGACAATCCTTCCATGGTTGACATAACCGATCATACTCCTTATCATCAATGGAGAATTTCGGAAGCAAGCGATTCCCATCTACCAACTCTAACTGCATCAGCCCGTGAGAGACAAGATTACGCACCTCCTTCGAAGTGGGTTCCTGAAAGCCTAGCACTTTCTCCTTAAAAGTGGGCCTCCGCTCCTTCTGTAGCCGTTCACCACCAGAATCCGGTGGTTCCGGTGGAAGATCCACACCATTCATAGCAACGTCCTCACCATTCATAGCAACGTCTTCAGAAGGATTGATGAATTGATTGTACTAAAAAGCTTTAATTGTTCATTTTTATATTATTTTCAAGTTTTTTTTACCTTTTGATTATTATTTTATTTTATTTTTTTGATGATCTTATATATCCATATATATCTCCTCTTTTATCGATTGATGGCCTCTTTCTGTGTTTTCTCTTGCAAACTAACTATTTTTTAAATAAGCCCCTAACTTAGCTTGAACTCTCTTGAATCACTAACTTTTTATTAACCAAGTTTATTTCAAAATCTTGATCTTACTAAATGTATATCTAAATTATAACTCTAATAGCATAAAAATAATCATTAAGTTCTTAAATATGAATATTCATAAACTAAATATCAAGAATTTTAAACATTCTTACCTTAAGGATACTATTCTTACACTAATTTGAACTTATATCTCTTGCAAATAAGTAAGCTATCTAAATCCAACTACATGTCTTTGACCATCAAGGTGTGACCAAATTAGTCATCCTACCTTATTAGTCCCTTGGCAACTAAGAGGGAGTGAATTAGTGGCCTTCTAAAAATTTGAAGCGGAAATTTGGTGGTCAATTAGAAGGATTTTTATAGTGGTTCGGCCAAAAACTCTTTGCCTACGTCCACTTCTCCAATCCTAGAAAAGAATTGGGTTCTACTAAAACACAAAGAAGAAATACAAGATATTTTACAAGTTCACCTCAAACTTAGGGTTTGTGATTACCCCAAACTTATAATGACAAGAACAAGAATTTAAAGCTCACTCTCAAACTATAATACCTAAACAAAATATGGGTTTAATGCTAACCCAACTAACAAAAACACTCAAAATTAATCAAAAGTAATAAAGAAAGAGAATTTTCACAATGAGGTTGTTGAGAGTATTGAATATGGTAGTTGTTTAACCTCATTAATGCAGAGAATGAGTGTATTTATACCTGTATAACATGAACTAGCCGTTGGAGCTATTTTGCAAAAAGCAGTTTTATGATTTCCTCAGACAATGTCATGGGCGTGACATTAATCGCGGTTGCGATATCTCTTAACGGACAGTTTTAACGGATCAAAAAGCAATCTGTTGTTAGAGAGAGCATTAAATGTACTAGCCGTTGAACTCAGAACTTGGCTTGTCGCAGGCGAGACATGTTAGTTTTCCTTTATAACGGTCATTTGAATTTTCTGGTCACGAGCAAGACTGCCAGATCTCAAGCAAGATTTAAATCCACTTTTCTTTGGAATAAGTCGTGGTCATGAAACATCGGGCGCGGTCGCGATGGTCTTGCCAATAGCTCAATCTCGGGCAAGAATTATTTTCCTCGAGCGAGGCAATACTTCGATTTCCTTCTGAACAGAACTCCATTTTTCCCTCGGTCACGACAAAAATGTCGCGGTCTTGATTATCTTACGGGCAGCTTGATCTTGGTCAGGATTAAGTTGTTCTTGAGTGAGATGATCTTTTGGAGTATGTTGCGGTCGCGTAATTTATGTCGCAGTTGCGACTAACCGGCAAGAACAATTCTTCAGGAATTTGTTTGAGTTCAGACTTTGGAAAACTGAGATAAGACAAAAACAACTTTGGAAAACATTAGTATATCACAAACTTAAGTATATTTTTCAAAATATTCAAAACTTGGGATTTTGGAAACTTAGCCCAACAATCTCCCCCTTTTTAATTTTTTGACAAACTACTTGAGTTGTGATCAACAATAAGGAAAATGCATAAGTTCTATGAGTTCAACTTGGATCAAGTTAAGATGTTAGAAATTTTTAAATATGAGTTACTCCCCCTTAATTAGATATTCCCTTAAAGTGTCTTGCAATTTGTGTTTTACATTTCAACTCAATATGAGAAAAGATCAAGGAAAATCATTTTGGCAAAAGATCAAAAAAGATAAGAGAAAAGATAATGTGGAATTGAAAATTTTAAGGAAATATGAGGCTTTCCTTAATTTAAAAGAGAAAGTACAATGCTTCAAAATAAAAAGAAACAAAAAAGACAACACAAATAAAAAGAACAAAGAAAATCATTTTATGGTAGGTCCTTTTCCTTTCCTGGCAGCGGCAGCAGCTCTTTCTTCCATCTCATACCGAGTCTCATCATCCATGGAAGAAGAGGATGAGGAGGAAGAAGAGGAGAAAGATGGCATGCGAGGCATTGAAGGCCCAGCACCAGTAGGATCAAAAGAGGCAAAAGGGGCATCAGGCACTTCTTGATCAGATTCTGAAGTAGAAAGGGAAGAGCAAGGAATTTGGAAATGCTTGATGACGGCTGTCATCATCTTGCCAATCTTTTTTAGAAGAGTTCGTTCCTTTTTGGCAAGACGGTAGGTGGTGGTAGAGGTTGAGGTAGGAGGAGTAGGAGAAGAAGGTGTGGTGGATGTGTCAGTTGCTCTTCTTCTTCTTTTGGAAGTAATCTTAGAAGGTGGAGGAGGCTACCTAGGAGGTGCTCCTATAGAGGGGATGTTGCCTTTGCAATGATAGGTGTTTGGTTCAATGATTTTGGCAACACGTGTGAGATAGTCTAAAGAGAAACGTAGGTTGTGTACTATCTCAATATCACTAGCCCTATACCCCTTAATAGTCTCACTCTCCCAATCCACTACTTATGAGGCAAAATAAGTAAGAAGGCTTGAGACACTAGGGCTCATTCTCTAGGAGTTTCTAATGTTCTCACAATGACCAGAAGACACTTATGCCACAATAAGGAGTAGAAGAATAGGCACAGTGGAGAAGAAGAACATCTTTTTGGCTTACCTTATTGCTTCCCATTTTGGCTAGAATGGAGTTGGAAATGACTTGGTGAAGCAGCCAATAGGGTAAGGTTTTGAGAGCTGTGGCCTTGGCATATTTAGTGTCATGCACTTGGTCCGCAGAAATGTGTTGCCAAGATGTGTTGATGTCTTCAAAAAGGACATCATGAAATTGAACATAGGTGCCTAGGGAGAAATCAAAGATTGGGGCTATTTCATAACTAGTAAAGGTATAAAGTTTACCAAAAATGGTAATGTGAAGTGTTTTGAGAGTGGTAGTATGACCATCCTCTTCTACATGGTAATAGGCTTGCATTGAGGCTAGCATCTCCGAGGTGAGAGCCTTTTAGGTCGGTCATAGAAATAGAGGAGATGGAGAGAATAGAGGCTTGGGTGAGCAATTTGTTTACCTCTTCTTGAATGCCCAAAGTTTGGAGTGCACTTTCATCAAGAACCCTTATCTTGTCAAACTTTTTAGAGTATTGGGTTTGAAAAAGTTTGAATTGGTGAGGAGTTAAGGTGTTTGGTGCATGGTTGGGTAGAAGGCTGGTAGGGCTGGTTCTTGGACAGCAAATCTACCTCTTCTAGGAACTCTAGGAGCCATTTGCCAAGAAGAAGAATTGAAGAAAAGAGTAGAAGAGAGAGATTTGAAGATTTTGAGATTTTGAGTAAAAACTTATGTAAAGTGGGAATAGTACTAAAAAACAAAAGTATTTATAGAGAGAAAGTGAGAAAATAGCCGTTTGAAGCAGTTAATGGGAGTTTAAAACAGTTTTAATGCACAGAAAACCGTGTGAGATAATTGCAGACAGAGTCGCGGGCGCGACATAAATCTCGCGGTGACGATCTCTGATAGAAATGCAACGATTAAAATTTTAAACGGATAAAAATTAAATGATATAACGGCTGGTGCTACCGCGTGGCAATGGTAAAATTTTGAAATCTAAGTCGAGGTCGAGACACTATTGTGTCACGGTCGCGATTAAAATTCAAAGTTAATGGTAAAACTGAAATGGTGATCGCAGGCAAGATATGGAAAAAACACCTAAGTCGCCAGCGCGACGTATGGGCACGATCGCGACTAAATTACATACCACTTCCTGCAGAAAAATTAAGTACAAGGGGATTTTGGAGAAAACTTTTTGCACAGCAATTAAACATTCATTGTACATATATTATGCATGAGCATGTCTCAAATATAAGTACATATAATAAAACGAGAGTTAGAGAGACGTACCATCTATCATCCCTAATCTAAGGATGATTGAATTCAACTTCTCCTCATTGAGTAGTTTGGTGAAAATGTCCGCCAATTGATTGTCCGTCTCCACAAACTCCAAACATACATCACCATATTACACATGATCTCTAATAAAGTGATGCCTAATGTCTATATGCTTAGTTCTAGAATGATTGATTGGGTTCCTAGAGATGTTGATGGCATTAGTATTATCACACCTAATGGGTATGTGGTTTTGTTCTATGCCAAAATCATACAATTGTTGTTTAATCTACAAAATTTGAGCACAACAAGCACCGGCCGCTATATACTCCACTTTCATGGTGGATAGAGGAACGGATGCTTGTTTTTGCTAAACCAAGAGACTAAACATTCACTTAGGAGATGGCATGTCCCGGAGGTGCTTTTTCTATCTAAGAGGCTTCCGGCATAATCCGCATCGAAATAGCCAACTAGGTCGATGCATGTATTTCTAGGATACCAAAGTCCTAAATGCAATGTTCCACACAAGTATTTCAAAATTCTTTTTATAGCATGCAAATGTGATTCTTTAGGACATGCTTGAAAACGTGCACACAAGCAAACGACATACATAATATCGGGTCTAGAGACGGTTAAATATAAAAGAGATCTGACCATACGTCTATAAAGATTTTCACTAATAGGCGTTCCCGATTCATCTTTATCAAGCTTGGTGGTTGTGCTTATAGGAGTTTTGATACTCTTGGAGCCTTCCATTCCAAACTTCTTGAGAAGCTCTTTTGTATATTTTGCTTGGTTGATGAAGATACCATCCTTGGTTTGCTTTATTTGAAGACCTAGAAAGAACTTGAGTTCGCCCATAAGGCTCATCTCAAATTCGCTAGTCATTTTAGCACTAAAAGCTTCACACAAGGAAACATTAGTAGCACCGAATATAATATCATCAACATATATTTGCATGACAAGCAAGTCACTACCATGCTTATGTATGAAAAGTGTGGTGTCAACTTTGTCTTTTTCAAAACCATTTTGGACAATAAAGGAACTAAGTCTTTCATACCAAGCTCTAGAAGCTTGTTTAAAACCATAGAGAGCCTTTTCAAGTTTGAAAACATGATTGGGAAATTGGTGATGTTAAAATCCCAGAGGTTGCTCAATGTACACCTCTTCCTCAATAAAACCATTTAGAAAAGCACTTTTTACATCCATTTGAAAAAGTTTGAAATTCATATGGCATGCAAATACAAGCAAAATCCTAATGGCTTCCAATCTATCAACGGGGGCGAATGTTTCATCGAAATCAATGCCCTCTTCTTGATTGTAGCTCTTAGCAACAAGCCTAGCCTTGTTTCTAATAATGACACTCTTTTCATCAAGTTTGTTTCCAAAAATGCACTTAGTGCCAATAATAGAATGGCCAGAAGGTCTTGGAACTAGTTTCTAAACTTTATTTCTCTCAAATTGATTGAGTTCCTCTTACATTGCAAGGACCCAATTTTTGTCACTTAAGGCATCTTCAATGGTCTTAGGCTCAATTTGAGATATGAAAGCTAAATGATTGAAAGAGGAATTAGTACTTACACATTTTGAGACATTTCTAATGATTTGCTCCTTTGGATGATCCTTTTTGAATTGTCAATCCTTGGACAATTCCATATTTGCATTATAGTTGGCTTCTTGCTTCTTGTCGCTTAGCTCCCCTTCAACAACAACTACCTCTTTTCCTTTGTCTTCACTTGGATTAAGTTGTTGTTGTAAGGTTTGAGGTTGGTCTTCTTTTAAGGAGAGCCTTTCAAGTTCACCTACAAAATTAAAAGAAATATATTTATCATGATCAAGTGGATTTGTTTCATAAAAAACAACATGTATAGACTATTCAACTACCATAGACCTTTTATTGAAGACTCTATAAGACTTGCTATTGGTGGTATAGCCTAGAAAGATGCCCTCATCTGATTTAGATGAAAATTTTCCAAGATTATCCTTGGTGTTTAATATGTAGCATTTGCAACCAAATACTCTAAGATGAGATACATTGAATTTCCTACCTTTCCAAAGCTCATAAGGGGTTTTGTTTAAAATACTCCTTTTGAAAACATGGTTTATAATATAGCATGCGGTAGCAAAGGCTTCCGCCCAAAAATATTGAGGTAAATTGTATTCATTTAACATAGTTTGTGTCATTTCGGAAAGAGTTCTATTCTTTCTCTCAACAACACCGTTTTGTTGAGGAGTCCTAGGGGAGGAAAATGTGTTGTTGATGCCATGTTCATCACAAAAAGTTTCAAAAAGGTTATTTTCAAATTCTCCCCCATGGTCACTCCTAATTTTAGAAATACCAAAACCTTTTTTTTTTAGAAACACGTTTTGCAAAGGCTTTAAAAGCATAATTCTTACGAGCTAAGAAAATAACTCATGTATACCTAGAGTAATCATTTACTAATACAAATGCATAATGTTTACCACCTAAATTAGCAACTCTTGTAAGTCATACTAAGTCTAAATGGATAAGTTCAAGAAGCTTAGTGGTACTTACTTGATTCATGAATTTGAAGGAGGTTTGGTGTTGCTTCCCCATTTGACATGCTTTGCATATTTTGTCATTTTGAAATTTGATAATAGGTAATCCATCAACCAACTTCTTCTTCTTAATTCGTTCCAAGGTGTCCATGCTAGCATGGCCCAACCTTCTATGCCATGTCCAAGAATCTACATCAAGAGAGACTAAACAAGATCATTCATCATTAGTAGTAAAGTTAAAATTTACCATATAAATGTTCTCTACTCTATGCCCAACTAATATAATTGAGTTGTCTTCCACTTTTGTGACAATGTATTGTATAGAGTCAAAAGAGACAATGCATTGTGTATTGTTGCCAAATGTGATGTGTCTTCCATCTAAAGATTCCAACTTGGTGAAAAGCTTCTTTTCATCACTCATATGCCTTGAGCATCCACTATCTACTACCAATTTATTTTTCTCCATGGATCTCCTTAGGCATACCTACAAACACATCACTTGGTTTTAGGTACCCAACTATATTTGGGTCCTTGAAGGTTAGCTATTTGATCTTTGGAGACCAAATTTAAGTGTATCATTCTAATAAAACAATGTACATTTATATGCCCAAATTACGTGCAATAATGACATTGTTTTCTAGATTGATATGATGCATGAAAAGGTTTCCTTCTTTGGAACCTTAATTGAGGAGCAAAAGCTTTAGGTACATACCTAGGCTTACAATGCTTTCTCCTATGTGTGTGATGCATATGCACACATTTCTTCTTAGGTTGATGCACCATTGGAGCTTTTCCTTTTTCCTTTGCCTTTACTTCCATAGAAGTAGAGGGTTCACATTTTGATGCACAATCAACAACCAATTTTTCAATTGATTCAATTTGTGGAGATTGAGATGAGAGCATAAATTTTGTTCCTTTAGAGGTTTGGCCCATGGTGTAACTCATGCCTCTAGTATCCTTATGACCTCTTAAGTTTTTGAGAGCATTATCAATTACTTGATTTCTCTCATAACTACTAATGAGATATTTCAATCTCTTGTTCTCGTCACAACATTTGAGCATTCAACAATATTGTATTTCACTTTATCAATTTCACATTTTAACTCATCCACCATTGATTTTAGCTTAGTGTTTTCATAATTAATAAGCATGTACTTATTTTTATACTTTCTTTTCAATTGTTTATACTTTTTGCATTTTTTTTTGGCTTGAAAAAGAATATCAACCATTTCATCATCACTTTCATTAAAAGACATGTCACTATCATCAATAACTTTATCAAAATTTGATTTAGGACTAGATGGAGAACATACCTCATTTGATGATTCTTAGTGAGAGAACAAGCAAGGAGAGCTATCCATATAATTTGTGCTTTCTTGAGTTAAGAAGCAAATATTAGCTACCTCTCCTTTTCCCTCTTCTTCACTTAAGAAATCACCATCGCTCCAAGTGCCACTAAATGACTTCTTTTTTTCTTTCCTCTCTTTTCTTACTTCTTTGTTCTTCTTTCTTTTGTCTCTCCCAAGCTTAGGACATTCACTTTTCAAATGACCTTCTTTACCACATTCATAACAAGTTGGCTCTTCCTTAGACTTCTTCTTGAACTTTTTGTACTTGGAGTAGCTTCCATACTTCTTAGTGAAGAGAGCAATGATCTTCTTTTTACTTTCTTTATCATTCTCATCATCACTTGACTCCTCTTCATTAGATGATGAAGCATTAACTTGTTTCTTCCCTTTCTCACTAACCTTGAGTGCTATAGATTTCTTATTATCTCCTCCTTCCAAAGTTTCCCTTTCTTGATTTCTTTTGTTGAGAGTAATCTCCCAAGAGATGAGTTCTCTAATGAGTTCATTCGTTCTCATTGTGTTGATATTGTGGCGACTCTTTAGAGACAACATGAAGGGATCCCAAGACTCCGGTAGGGCTCTCAATATTTTGTCATTAACTTTTTGAGAAGTGTAATGTTCTCCAAGCTTCTTTAAGTTAGCAACCATTGCAAAAAGACGGTTGGTCATGGTAGTGATGTCTTCATTTACCAATCTCTTGAATGTTTCATATTCAAAGATGGCGATGAGTTTCTTCTCATCTCTCACTTGTTCCGTTCCCTCTTGATAATTTTTCAATGTTTTCCATATAAGATATGGAGTAAAACAATGAATGATTTGACTAGCTTTATCCCTAGACATACAACTTAGAAGAAGAGTCATACATAAGTTGTTCCTTGCATCATCATGTTGTTCCTTCTCACTCCAATCTTTTACATCCTTGGGAACTTCTTCGTCGTCCTTTTGTATTGTTAGAGACTTGACTTCTTTATCAATATAAAGCCATAAGGATTGACTCCTTATGTATCTCTCCATGCAAGCCTATCAAAACACAAAAGTTCCATCAAAGTAAGGCTTCAAAGACTGATGGTTGAGCTCTTGAATGGGTGCCATGGAATCTACTCTTGCAATTAAGCTTCAAAAAGAGCACTAAGCTCTGATACCAATTGTTGGTCCCTTGGCAACTAAGAAGGGGTGAATTAGTGGCTTTCTAAAAATTTAAGCGAAAATTTAGTGGTTTAATAAGAAGAATTTTATAGTGGTTCGGCCAAACTCTTGCCTACGTCCACTTCTCCAATTCTAGAAAAGAATTGGGTTCCACTAAAACACCAATAAAAATACAAGAGGTTTTACAAGTTTACCTCAAACTTAGTGTTTATAGCTAATACCAAACTTTACAATGAAAATAAAAGATGAGTTTAAAGATCACTCACAACTAAAAATGCAACAAAGAATGTTGGATTTAAAGATGATCAAACCAACTCTTAACAGAGAAATAATTAATTGAAGAAGAATTAATAAGAGAGTATAGAGGTTGTTGAGAATAATAAGTGCTGGAGTTGTGTAACCTTTAAAATTAAATAAATGAGGGTATTTATACCCAAAAATTGAAGACTAGATCAGAAGAAAATCTTGTTCTGAAATCTTCAGCAGGGTCACGACTGCGACTACTCACAAAAACTTACAACGGCTATAAAACGGTACTTTGTCACAGCCGCAAGCATTTAATGAGCTATCCGTTGATTTTGAAATCTGGATAGTCGCGATCGAGAATCCATGAGTAGCGACCGAGATGTGACAGTTGATTTTGCAACAGCTTTTTCAATTTTGAAAGTAGCGGGCGAGACTTTGGAGAGATGTTGTGTCGCGAGCTGTCCAGAAGCTTCGAGGAAAAATTTGGGGCATGAGTCGCGACCGCTAACCTGGTGCTAAGGCTGGATAGCGACCGAGACCATAAAGTTGCGAGTTGTCCAGAAGCTTGAGAAAATTTTTGGCTTCAGTTTCATGGTTTGGTCACAGGCTCAACCTTGCTGCTAGCTCTTTACTTTGCAATTTTTGCTTAAGTCTCGACTGATTATGCTTGGGCATGAAGAGTTTTACACTGAAAATAATTGAAACATGATTAGCAACTTCATAATTTCAAGTATATGTTGGTCAAACAATCAAAACAAGAGATTTTGAAACTAAGACACAACAGGTGTCCCATTACTTGGTTATTCACCAAAAGGATTTTTCAGGAATTTTCATATGAATTGAAGGCCTTATACCTGTTTCTGCACAATTCCCTATGCTTCGAGGATTTCCCTAAAAAATTGCCATAACGATACTTAAAAGTGTCATGATGACAGATTCAAGGACTGTCGTGATAACACTTAAAGAGTGCTATAATGGCAGTGTAGAGTGTCATGACAATACTTTATCCTTTCTTAAGAAGCACGAACGAATACATGGTAGATGACATGTAAGAGTGACATGTCTATGTCGTCATGGCACTCTTTTAAGTCTTAGGAATAGGGTGAAAAAGGAAAAACGCCTATAAATAAAATTTCTTCTGACAGTAGAAGGGCCTTTTGGTAAAATTTAGAGTTCCTATATATTATTTTAAGCTCATTCAAGATCCCAAGTAAGATTCCATGGGTTTTAAGTAAGTTTTTGGGAAAATATATGGAAAATGCCTAATTTGGAAGAGAAATCTATTATTATTAGTGTGGTTTTCTTTCAAATTCATCACTATACAATATAGAAAAAGAACTTTTGGGGTAAACTCTAGGATTATATTAAGCCTTGACTTGGAAAATTTGGATTGAAGAACAAAGGAGGTTGGATCTCTCAAAGGTGTTTAAACCATCTAAGCTCCTAAACTGATGGCAAGGTAACCTCTCAAACATATCTTTTATAATTCTTACATTTTTATTTTTTTTTGTGAATAAATCTTATTGGATTTGAATTTTAATTGGCCTTTAGAATATCTTTAACCCTTTTGGCTTTTATAAACATCCATCAACTTAGTTTTTGCAAATCTTTGTTTTGAGAATTCTTAGAACATACACAGTGCCATCACGGCACTCTTGTCTGCTGTTACGATAGACTTATATGCCATTACAGCTGTAACATCCCTTAATCCGACCTAGTACTAGCCGAGCTAAGTGTATCACAACTGATGCTACATGATATACAAAACAATACCTTACTGAATATAAATTTTTTTTTCTTTTACTATGATGCTTTTTCTGATCTAAGACTTTTCTTTTATAGTATATGTCACTCTAAGTATTTCTAGTGAGTCTGATGCTACTTGACTGTTATGATTCCTTTTTGCATTTTTACATAAACATGCAAGTTCAGCTTAAACTAAACTTGTTGAGCTATGAGCTTAGTGGGTACTTTACTCTTATTAAAGTAAATTCACATATTATCATTTCATATGAACATTTATGGCAAACAATAATCAACAAAGCATCACAGCAGCACAATTCATATATTCATAGTACATACATTTAAAATATAATTAAACAAGGGTAAAGTAACAAACATATTTTAACGACGTGCTTGTCATGAGTTCCTCCTATGTATCATTGTCTTGACTAAATTTTGTTGTTGTCGATTCTAATAAATCACAATTCTAATTAGTTTTCCATTAGGATTGTAAACGAGCTGAGCTAAGTCGAACACTAACATGCTCAAGCTCGGCTTGTTTATTTGATGAGCTCAAATTTGAACTCGAGTTCAGCTCGTGAGCTCAACATTTTTTTAGTCGCTTGAGTTTGGCTCGTGAGCTCACTCGAAAGCTCGGCTTGTGAGCTCAAATAAAAAATAAATGAAACATACTCACAAGCCGCTCGATTATTAGGGTTAGATTTTAGGTATATATATAAGTGTTCGTAAGCCGTTTGCGAGTATGTTCACGAACATGCTCGTTTAGAGCTAAATAAAATATGCTCGCAAACAGCTCGCTTGTTCGTGAGACATGCTCGAGCTCGGCTCGTTTATTTGACGAGCTCGATTATTGACCTCGAGCTCGACTCATTTAGCTGTCGAACAAACTCGAATGAGCATTTAATGAACTGAGCACCGAGCCACTCACGAGCAGTTTGGCTCATTTACAACTCTATTTTCCATCTTTATTAATCTACCCCTTTAATATTTCTATTAATTTTATTATGCACTATTTTATTTTATTTTATTTCTATTCATATTTACTCATTTTTCATAATTTAACTTCTATCTTGATACCTATATATATATATGTGTGTGTGTGTGTGTTATTATTCACTAAATGCATTTCTTTACTGTTACTAAACATGTTACATGCATATATTAATTAGTACTTCAATGCTCGTGTGTGTGTGTTATTATTCACTAAACGCATTTCTTTATTGTTACTAAACATGTTACATGCATATATTAATTAGTACTTCAATACTCTTTATATATATTATCTCAATTCCTTATTTATCACTATACTTAATTCTTGTTTATATAATATTTTAATTCATAATTTCTAGTAAACTCTTAATTATTTAATTTACTCTTTTTATATCAGTTACCAATTTCTCATATATTTCTTCAATAACCTTATTTCATTTAATTAACCTTAACAATCATCACAATATCTAACTATTTGATATTCATGTTTTATTTCCATAAGTCTTTTGCTCCTATATTATACTTAGTGCACTTTAAATATTATGCCAACTTATTCACAACTTAATCATTAACCTTGTCTTATAAAATGTTAGTTGTAATTAATTTGTTATTATCCAACTTCTATACTTTTACTTTTAATATTAATATCTATTAAATTTTTTTAAAATAATTTGTTATTATCCAACTTCTATACTTTTACTTTTAATATTAATATCTATTAAATTTTCTTAAAAAAACAACTCACACCTATAATTTCACTCTTTTATACATATATATATATATATATAACCACACAAGTAATATCTTTCTAAATTTTCTTCTACCTTTATTATCAAAATTCATTTTATTATTACTAACTTTTCAATATATGTCATATAGTTAAGATACTAACATAACTCATTTACCATATATTTAACAATTTCTTAATCTTATTAAATTCTCTAATTGAATAATTAATTTGATGCCAATAAATAACGCATACCATGTTATAGTATATTGCCCTAGATTAAAATGCTCTCATAATTAAATAATACTCATAGCTAAATATTTTTCTAAAATAAATTTAATTTGATGCTTAAATTAAATCTGAAGGACGTAAATGAAATATATGATAAGTTTAGGGGCTTATCTAAAATTTTCAGGGGCTTATTTGAAAACGGGATGAATTTAGAGGTTAATTGTAAATCGCCCCAAAACGCAGCTACTACTGCAGTTTTAATCCCCTGACGCGTGCCCTACCTACTACAAAACCACTTATAATTTTGCCCTGCACTAGACGACGTCGTGCCTACACCAAATGACACACGCCCTGACTTAGTCAAAATGACCTGTCGTCTTGACTTCCTTCTTCACCCAATTATTATGCAGACGTGACCCACCCACTTTCATCTCTAGCAGCCATAAATCACAAGCCATATATCTTCTCATTCCTCTTGCTCTCTACTTTCTATTAGCGGTTGTATTTTGGTGTTTTGATCGCCAAAAATGGATGAAAATTTAACTTAAAGATTAGGTCGAACCATTGGATTCTATTTTGACCCGATCAGAACTCAACCTTTCTACCACGTTTATTGGAGCTTTTTGTGTGTAAATTGATCAACGGACCGAGGCTAGTCGATCAGTGGTCTTAGTCGGCGGTGATAATGGCTGGATAGTGATGGTGAAGATTGGTTTATATTTGGGTATTCTCCTTTAAATATAGGTTTTTTATTTTCTTTTTATCTCTTTTCAAATTTAAATTTCGTTCTCTCTATTTTATTTTTTGTTTCCCTTTTTGCATTTTGTAGCCTTTTAAGTTGGTTTTCCTCTTTCCGTTTCTTGCACGAAACTTCCACTTTCTTTTTACCTATTTACCCTTTTCACTAATATCTTATTACAATTTTACCATCACTTTGCTCCTTTCAAGTCTTCATTTAATTTGCATTTCATTTCTTTTGCATATGTATTTAATTCGTATTTGTATTTCATTTGTATTTGCATCTTACTTCTAGTTGCATTTAATTTATATGTCTAATTTATCATTACTATAAGCATCCTCTAGAACTTGGGACCTCCTTAAAGGGTAAGGTCGCTTTTATTTAGTCCGGAAGGAGGTCGCCCTCTTCTCAGCTGAAGTAGGGGTCACCTAACCGACCTCGGCATTTGGGTATAACCCCAACATCCTCGTCAAATTGGGCTGTTAGACCCCAAACATCCAGAAGACGCTTGCGCTCTAAGATTCACAGAGCCCAAAAAACCCTATTGGACAAGGATTTTTGGTCTTTCACTACCTTGGCCTCCTTATATAAAGCCATCATTTGGCATATATTAGGACTAACCAAAATTTAGACTTTCAATTACATTTTCTCTTATAATAATAATAATAATAATAATAATAATCTTGGACTTCAATAATTTATTTGATTTTTATTTTATTATTGTATTCTTAACAACTCATGATCATATATTTTATGTTTAATCTTTAATAAATTATTTTCTCAAATCATTTCCTTTATCAATTTGTTTTATTGTTATAAATAAAATACTCATTTTTAATCAAATTTATTGTAAACTTCTCTTTTATCTTTCTATTCTACTAACTTACTATTTATATAAACCTATGGATATCTTAGTATTTCGATTTACATATTTATTCACATATTTAATTGTTCTCATGAACTTTCCGTCTATTTTTATTAAATACTTACTCATTTATTATTCCAACTAATGTTACCGTTATTGTTTAATCTTTTTAGTATTTATCAAATATTATACATTAATCAATTTTTATTTATAGAATCTCTATGTCCTCTTCTCATATTCCTTAGCTGTGTTTAAATTTAATCTAACAAATGTTAAGTTTTTTCTCCTTTGCCTATACAATGTTTATTATCTGTTTACAATGCGTCTATTTCTTAATTATTTAACCATCTATTTCTTATAAACTTCAACTTCTCAACAATTTATGTAAAATACTAATTTAACACCTTTCCTCTTATTTCACGATTTTACCTAGCTTTTACTAAATACCCACTTATTTATTTTCTATTTATAATATATTTACAATCCATTTACTATCTATTTTCTTTCCTTTTAGAACATGTTTGCTTGTTGTTTACGATATGTTTACTATGTTTATGGATTTTTACTTTTTATTTTATAACACATTTGCTTTTCTAAATTTTTTTCTATTTAATAATCCATTACATTTTTCCATTCCCGATTTTCTTGGTGTCTTCCAATTTTAAGAATTAGATCATGATAACGACACTAATATTGTTCCTTAAATTTTCAGATCTACTCAAATAAAGACTTCGTTTAGTAAAAATAGACTTTAGTTTGGTAAGAATCTTATAAACATTAGAACATTGCTGTGAAGGCACACTTGTCCTCTGTGACGGCTGACTTTGTGCCGTGATGGCTCCCTTTAGCATTCCAGGGGCCTCTCAACTCCAAATAAAGTGTTTTGAGTCAAAAATAAATTAAAAAATTACTGTGTACAAAGAATGGTTTAGGAGACCTAAAGGCCAATAATCTTAGATCTTGCTTTGATCTATTCATTAAATGCTTAAAACCCATTTAGGTTAATGCATTATAATAATATATGGAGCATATAGATGAACATGTAAGATCTTTATTTATTGTAAATTAATGAATGGTTGAAAATTGAATGAATAAGTCCTTTGTTTGTAAATGAAGGTGATAGATCATTTTATATAGGGGTCTCTCTTGCATGATTAGTGAAAATGAAAGATTAAGTTTCGTGTTGTGCATGATTAATTGGGTCTTAGTACAATGGGGGTTATTTCAAAGGGTAGAATGTATTTTGAGATCACTTTTTAACTTCCTCTCCATGGCAAGGAGGAGGATTTATTTATTTTAATGTCTGATAATCTTCGCGATCCAAATCCAAGAACTCTGGGGAGCAAGCTTGCCTGTAAAAATGTGGGGGCTGCCGGTGGTAGCCACTCCGATGATAAAGTCAGTAATTGTGACTATTTAATAATATATTTGAGAGGAGATTAATAATATATAGAGATGAGAGAAAGCTTAGCTTAAATGGTGAGATGTTGGGTATTTATAGAGGAGCCTTTATGGTCACGTGTACTCCACTTATATGTGGGGGAATTGTGTCATGATGATGTCTTGTCATGGTGTCTTGTCATAATAATTACTATGTTACTGTGGGGTCAACTCCTTGGGTGGAGCTGACCACGTGGAGCTGGTGGAGCTGACCCTTAAGTGGAATGACTCTTAGGCGGGCTGACCTCAAGTGGGCTGACCCCAAGTGGGCTGACCCTGAGTAGATTGACTCTTAAGTGGGCTCTTTAAAGTGTGGTGTTATCACATGTCCCCCCTTAAAGTCCATTAGTCAAAGACTGAGGGGTTCTTCTCTAGTTGACCTGGATGTTTGTTCTTGTGCCTTGCCAAAGTGGGAAGGAGGATGATCCCTTAGGCATGGAAAGGAGGGAAGGAGGAATGATCTCTTAAGTGTGGGAAGGAGGATGATCTCTTGGTGAGGGAATGAGGATGATCTCCTGGTGAGGGAATGAGGATGATCTCCTGGTGGGGGATGACCTCTTGAGGTATGACCTCGATGGAATGACCTGAGCTCGGTGGGATGACCTGAGCTCTGTGGAATGACTTGAGCTCGGTGGCATGACCTGAGCTCGGTGGCATGACCTGAGCTCGGGGGGATGACCTCCTGTGGATGATCTCTATGGAATGACCTCCTGTGGATGACCTCCTGTGGATGATCTCCTGTGGATGATCTCCATGGGATGATCTCCTGTGGATGATCCCCTGTAGGCCTCTTGGGCAATATGGGTTGGACGATGTCATCACTCACCACCATCCATGTTCCCTAAATTAGTCCCTTAGTTAAAGACTAAGGGGTTCTTAGAGATCATGCTCAACCGCTTATTGGAGCTTGCAATGGAGGGATGATCTGCAGGTTATGCTTATCTGCTTTAGAAATCTTTTGCTTTGGAGATCTTCCATGGAGATCTTCCTTTGTGGAGGGATCGTGTCTAACCACTTCCTGGAGCTTGATGTGGAAGGATGATCCATAGATCATGCTCAACCACTTGGAGATTTTCCCCTGTGGAGGGATCGTGCCCAACCACTTCTTAGAGCTTGATGTGGAGGGATGATCCATAGATCATGTTCAACCACTTGGAGATTCTCTTCTGTGGAGGGATCGTGCCCAACCACTCCTTGGAGCTTGATGTGAAGGGATGATCCATAGATCATGTTCAACCCCTTTGTTGGAGCTTGCTGTGGGGGATGACCCTTAGGTCATGTTCAACCCCTTTGTTGGAGCTTGATGTGGGGGATGACCCTTAGGTCATGTTCAACCCCTTTGTTAGAGCTTGCTGTGGGGGATGACCCTTAGGTCATGTTCAACCCCTTTGTTGGAGCTTGGTGTGGAGGGATGATCCATGGATCATGCTCAACCACTTGGAGATTTTCCTCTGTGGAGGGATCGTGCCTAACCACTTCTTGAAGCTTGGTGTGGAGGGATGATCCATGGATTATGCTCAACCACTTGGAGATTTTCTTTTGTGGAGGGATCGTGCCCAACCACTTCTTGGAGCTTGGTGTGGAGGGATGATCCATGGATCATACTCAACAACTTGGAGATTTTCCTCTGTGGAGGGATCGTGCCCAACCACTTCTTGAAGCTTGGTGTGGAGGGATGATCCATGGATCATGCTCAACCACTTGGAGATTTTCCTCTGTGGAGGGATCGTATCCAATCACTTCTTGAAGTTTGGTGTGGAGGGATGATCCATAGATCATGCTCAACCACTTAGAGAACTTCCTTCCTTTGGTGGTGATGGCCCCTTTGGGGATGCTTTCACTTGTGGAGAAGATATTTCTGAAAAATGCCTTGGCATCTTGCCACAAACTGATTAAATTATCAAAATTTAATAGCTAAATAATTATTCCACCACCAATAAATATTTATGCAACATGTTAGTAGCATATTTATTTAAATTAAGGGGTTCTTATAATTAGATAATGCCCCCAATTAATTATTTTCTCAAAATAAATTCAATATATAGTGAAATGTAATCTGAAGGACCTGATTTAATTAATAAAATGAGTTCAGAGACTTATCTGTAAATATTCAGAGGCATGTCTGACTCCCGGGGTCAAAATATAATTTTTTGAGAGTTGTAGGATCACCCTACGTTCAGTAGCCAACTTTGGAGGTCGTTTTGCAATTTTTGAGGGTCTGCCCGTGCACGGATGATGACTTTTGGGGTCAGATTGTGATTTCCAGAAAGTTTCTGGGTCAATTTGCACGCGGCTAGCAACTTCTGGGGTCAGGATATAATTTTTCGAAGCTTTTTGGGTCAATCTGCAGACGGATGGCAGCTTTCGGGGTCGGTTTAGAATTTCTTGAAACTTTCTGGGTCGGCCAACAATTTCCGATGGCACACCTGGGCACAGAGGAAGTCTTTTGGGGTCGGAATATGAATTTCCAAAATTCTCTAGGTCGATCTGGGAGGCCCCAGAATTTCTGGGGTCGATTTATGATCTTCTGAAAGTCTTGGGGTTAGCGCACAATTTCCAGGGGTCAGTGTGCATGCAGATGATAAACTCCGGGGTCAGACTGTAATTTCTTAAGAGTTACAGGTCAGCCGTCCAATATCCATTCTCAAAACGCAGGATTTTCGCTCGTTTTGGGGAAAACGGCTCTGTTCGGCCTGTCATCTCCACCTGTCTCACCTGTAACTTGGGTCGATCAGGCCGACTTGAGCTCCAGCAGCCCCTTCTACTTCCGGTGGCGATGATCGACGGGCCAGACATCGCCGTCTTCCTCTCATCGAGTTGGTTCTCTTGGCAGCCACACCACAGCCGTCCGACCTCCTGTGAAATTTATTTTTACACTTGAATCCAGTACAAGACCATTGATTTCGATGCAGATCTGTCATAAACTTCAGGATTCCGGCCATCGAACATGGAGTTTCTAGCGTTTATCTTGATCCTGGAAACTGCAGAAGACGAACGGTGGTGCTGGTTGCCGAAGATAGTGCCGGACGGCGGTGATAGTTGTCGGCTGTCATGATTTCCTCTTCCCCTATCCCCATTTTTTATTGATTTATTTATTATTTTATTTTAATCTTATTATTTTTTTTTTCGAATTTGCTTCTGCTCTCTCCTTTTTCCCTTCATCTCCTCTCTTTTCTCTTTTTTCAGAAAATAAACTAGAGTTGTAAAATCCAGCAACTAATTTAGAGCTGTAAAAAATTAAAACCTGGAGTAAGGGAGGTGACTGAATTATTGGAGGTGTGTTCCACGCTCACCGCACCATTGATAATCTTCACGATCCAAATCCAAGAACTCCGGGGAGCAAGCTTGCCTGTAAAAATGTGGGGGCTGCCGGTGGTAGCCACTCCGATGATAAAGCCAGTAATGATGACTATTTAATAATATATTTGGGAGGAGATTAATAATATATAGAGAGGAGAGAAAGCTTAGCTTAAATTGTGAGATGTTGGGTATTTATAGAGGAGCCTTTATGGTCACGTGTACTTCACTTATATGTGGGGGAATTGTGTAATGATGATGTCTTGTCATGGTGTTTTGTCATAATAATTACTATGTTGCTGTGGAGTCAACTCTTTGGGTGGAGTTGACCACGTGGGGTGGAGCTGAGCTTGGGTGGAGCTGACCCTTAAGTGGAATGACCCTTAGGCGGACTGACCTCAAGTGGGCTGATCCTGAGTAGATTGACTCTTAAGTGGGCTCTTTAAAGTGGGGTGTTATCAATGTCATAATTGCTGGTTTTGATAGATTAAGGATTGGATGAATGTGTAAATGTAAGCAAATAATATTTTTTCTATCCATCTCTTTAATTACGATTAGTCCCACTAATTTATAATTTGGGTTTCTTAATTTACAATTAAAATTGGTTATGAAGGCATAAGTGGATATAATAAAGGTCGGTATTTTCAGGTGGCATTTTGGAAAAATCCCAAAATGTTGTACCTAATTCCCTTTTCATAGAATCTCTTAAGTTAAAGACCTCGCCTTAATATTTTAAGAAAATGAAGTCAAATTGGTATTTTCTAAGAAATTAAAAAAAGGTTCCCGATGGATGACGACTCTAAAATTATTCTCTAAGACTAATGAGATTGGCATGTAATCAACCATAAATATTTTATCACCTTTTCAAAAAAAAAAAAAGGAGAAAAAAATCAAATTAGTTTTTCGGGGATTAAGCAGTAGTAATGAATTAATATCGCTTGGTCTTGATAGAAAGGGTTTTTTGAGAGATTTCCTTTCTATTTCTTATTTGGTTCACCAAAAACCTAGTTTTTCTTTACTTAGATATTGAAAAGTCGCCAAAGCTTTCTTCATCCTTAGGGTTAATCAATGAATGAAACATAAATGGTGAGTGATTTGTTGTTTGTGTTTCCATTTTGATGTGTTTGAAATTTATTTTGTTTTTGTTCTTCTCTATTAACTAGTTGAAATCTATTTGTTTTATGAGAAAATGCAAAAAAAGAAAATCCAGTGAAAGTTTTGATGATGTAGCTTATCGGATATGAAGGATTATTGATAAGGATTATCATTCATTTCCATTGTCGTTGAAGAGTAATTTGATTGCTTTTCATTGCTTCGTTTGGTTCATTTTGGTTGCTTTCATTTCATATTTTGGGCGTTCGATTAAGAAGAATAAGAAGATTCACTTAGGTTGTTTTTATTTCTTATTTCCTGCATTCAATTAAGAAGAAGAATGAGAGTGCTAAATGGCTAACGATGGTCATTAAAATAAAATGGCTTCATTAGCCCTTATTTTAAAACACCGGTTAATTTTACAAAATTAAAAGAATAAATGGTTAATTTTAAGTAAACCACTTCCTTTTCTGAGGTTATGAGTTGGGCCTATAGAGCTTGCTTAGTTTTGTGTTGGTTTGTCTATTATTATAGTGGCTTCTTGATGTGAAGTTGTAGGTTCCACACGTGAGTTTAGACTGAATTTTTCTTAAAGCTCTTAAGGGTTGGATGGAAGAATAAGGGTTTTGCCTCCCTTGTGCCGGTGATTCATGTTTGATGGGTAAATTGGTTTGGTTCATATCATTAACTCACCTCCCCATAACGATGGTCATTAAAATAAAATGACTTCATTAGCCCTTATTTTAAAACACCGGTTAATTTTACAAAATTAAAAGAATAAATGGTTAATTTTAAGTAAACCACTTCCTTTTATGAGGTTATGAGTTGGGCCTATAGAGCTTGCTTAGTTTTGTGTTGGTTTGTCTATTATTATAGTGGCTTCTTGATGTGAAGTTGTAGGTTCCACACGTGAGTTTAGATTAAATTTTTCTTAAAGCTCTCAAGGGTTGGATGGAAGAATAAGGGTTTTGCCTCCCTTGTGCCGGTGATTCATGTTTGATAGGTAAATTGGTTTGGTTCATATCATTAACTCACCTCCCCATGGTTCAAAGAGGTTGAGGTGACTTGTTTAAATAGGGGAAACTCTCATGGCAGGTGGCAGTTCTTCCACCTTACATCTTAGTTTTTTCTCTTTCTTTTATATTACTACTCCTTTCCTTTACTCTCTCCTACAACTCCATTGTCTTCAGTTCATTTTCTTTCTAGTTGGTAGAGATTCATTTACTCCATGGAAGGTTCTTTGAAGAATGAGAAGGCCCTTATTATTAAAGACAAAAAAAAGTTCTTGTGTTGCTAAAGGGCCTATCATTGAGCTTATTGAGACACCAATAAAGGAACGCAAGAACTATAAAAAACTATTCATAGTGAAGCTTCTTTCTGGAAGACCCCTTAAATATGTTATTATCAAAGAAACTTTGCAAAAAGCATAGAATGCATCTGCTGAATTCTCTGTGGAGTATAGGAAGAAAAACCAAGATTTTGAGTATTGTTTTTTTTTTGTTTTTTTTGTCAATTTCATAGATTCAGTTCTGTTCGAACGACCGAACTAAATATGCACACCCTTAGTTTTATGTTTTTATAATAACTCTATAAAATAATTTTTAAAGATTCTAAATAAGTAAGAAGTTAGAGATGTTTAAAGAGAACATATGCAAATAACAATTTCAGAACATGATATGTAATTTTAGCCTAAATTTCACCTAGTTTAATTATCTATTTTGGAAAAGTAATAAACATAAAATTTTTTCCCCTAGTCTTAGCTAACCATGATATTTATAATCATCTCATTTGGACTTGTATAGAAAATATTATGACTGAACTAGTAAGTAATGCATATACTAAGTTTTCTAAAATAAATCGGGATAGCGCTCGCGACCTAAGAGTAGTGAGTGGCACACTTGATAAAAGTTAGTCAATAAAGCTTAAATAAATAGGTACCTCTTGTAGCCTAAAAGGTAGCGATGTACCTAAAGGTTAATTTGTCATGTCAGCATACAACTAGTTGGTGATTTACTAATTGACAAATAAATTTTGTGTCTAAATTTACGTGAAATTCATATATTTTTAAGTAAGAAATGAAAGATTAGATCCCCAAAGTTCAGATACACTATATAAAATTTAGCATATCAACGTATTATTTTGCAAACTTTATTCTAATAGCGCTCCTTTTGGATTTAATTGCAAAATTAGTTTTGTTTTGTGTGGGTGCTAGTAAATTCATACTAAAATGGCTAGTTAATTTGACTCATGATTTAGGCCTAACTACCTAAATCGCTTGAAACTTTATAATTTGTATGGTTAACACCCCCAAATTAAAAATTGTGTTGTCAATACCCTATTTTACAAACATTTCCAATAAACTCCATTTGGATTTAATTGCTAAAATAATTTGTTTAGTGCGATTTTTGTAAATTCAAACTAACCACTAGTAAATGAGTATTTTTTTTCCCCTAAGGTTAGAGGATGTCACATAAGATTATAAGGGATAAAATCATATATTTTGTAAAATCGATGGAAAAAAATAATAATTTTTCCATATAAATAATTATGCAAAAATTAAAACAACAAGAAGGCAAGAACGGATGAGATGGAGGAGTTGGGTAAAAATTTGTTATTTTGACGGTTAAATGCAAACCCCGTCTTGGACGGATGTTCCTGAAATCGTTGCATCTAATTTCCAAAATAGGGAGAATTACTATAGGGTCCTTGAAGTTTGCCGTAACCTACTTTTAGGTCCTTCTATTTTCGATATTACACAATAAGGTCCTTATATATTGAGAAATTGAACTGTGTGTAGTCCTTCTGTTTAATTTTCTGTTAGTTTACACGGAAAGTCAAAAAGTCAAAGATAAATATTAAAATTTTAATGTTAGTCCCAAAATGCCCTTCTTATCCTCTCCCCTTCCTCTCTCTCTTCATCCCCTTTCATTCAACCCTTCTGCTCACGAACGGACAAACAAATCTGAAATTGACCCACCTCCTTCATCATCTAATCAAAACAACCATAACCCCTCCCTTGATCTCGGCCACCTCCACTGCCAATCCTTCCTTTCTGATTGATCTCCAGCCGTGACTTGATACGTTACCCACCATTCGAACCGCCACACCATCCCAGCCTGGGCACCGCCACTGACCACGAAGAAATCGCCCTCCGCCTACACCACTCCGATCGACCTCCGTTCTGTCTCCATCCTCCACCATCGTATCAACTCCGAAAACCCAAAACACAGCAAGCACCGCCACGACACGAAGTGGAAGAGCTCCATTTCAAACCGGCTTCAAAGTTATAATGGGTTGTGGAGTTTGAGAACAATTTGAACTCTTCCCTGTATAAGTTAAAAGGTAAAATGGAAGCTTTTTGTTTCCCCTTTTTCTGGATTTCTAAGCTGCTATAAGAAATGTTTTCGGTTGGTAGAGATCGGGTGATATTAGATTATAGCTTTTCCATTTTCCAGATTTAAGGGGGAAAAAAGGGAAAAATTCATCTCTGTTTTTATTTTTCTTCTTCTTGAAACTCTCTTATGGGGTTTTTATGAATGCATATGAAACTTAAATTTAATTTTTTTTTGGAATAAATCTGAAACTTTAGTTTGTGAAATTACTTGTTTGGATTCTCAGATTTTGTTATATTTCAAAGTAGGGAATCTTACGTTGCTTGAATTTTGAATTTGTTGAGGTTGTATGCGAAAAAAAAAAACAGAAAACTTGTTGGGTTGTTGGATTCTGTAATTACATGTGATATTTGGATGGTGTCAGTGCAATGACGTTGTGGCGTTTGGTAGTTTGTTATTATTTTATTACAAGGAGGTTAATTTTGTCTTTGTATATGTACTAAAGGTGTAATGTTGCAATTGGACAGAAGGACCCCACAGTTCAATTTCTCAATCTATATAAGGACCTTACGGTGTAAAATCCTCACGACTCCAGAATAATTCTTCCCCCCTTCTCAAATATATGCCCATCCTTTTTGTTCCATTAGTTCCAAACAAACACAGCCTTAATTTAAAATTAAGGAAATTACCAAATTAGGAACAAACTAGACTTTTCAAACCCTTTGAAACTTTATGATTGCGTTTCTTCTACACATTGTTGGTTATTAGCTTTTACAAGAAAACGAAATTGAAACGAGAAATTAGAAATTTCTTTATCTTCCTCGCTTCTCCTTCTTCTAAATCGTAAAGGAAAACCATGGGAGAAGAAGCAGACGTAGAGAAGGCGCCATTGTTGCCTAATCAAGCGGCAGAAACTAATCTCAAAAGAACAGGTCGGTATTCAATTCCTTAATTTCCTTCGATTTCATTCTTTTTCTCAGTATTTTCTTCAATTCCTTTTTTTTTGCCCTTGAATTTTTCAATTTTATCTCAGTCTCTAAAAAGAAATTGGGAAAATAGGTAATGGTTTTCAGTTTAAGTTACAAAGATTTATCCGAGATTTTAGCAATCAATTTCCATTTAGAATAGGACCAAAATAGGTAAGATTATAAGTAATCGATCTACCTCCATCACCAAAAACCTTTCCCTTTCTTTCAGTCAATTTACTGTTGAATTTGAAGAAACAAGGAGATAGATGTTAAATTTTTCGCCTCTTAGATGATGATCGATGTGCGGTGTGTGATTGCATTTGTGTATAATGTTTAAAGCTTCAATGAATCATGTTTAACAATCAAACAGTGCGTTAGACTTGGTTTTGTAAATTTGTGTCTGGTTGTTTACATATTATATAATTTAATTTATGTATTTTTAATATTATACTTTTTTGTATTTTCAAAAAATATTATACTTTTTATTATTTTCAAAAAATATTATAATTTTCAGTCTTTTTCTTGTTTAATTATTTATTTCCTGAATTTTTCTTATTTAATTATTCATTTTCTTGAAAGAACTAGACTACTAAATATTTTTAAATATTTGTATTTTTAAATATTGAAGGACTAAGTTAGTTATTAATATTTTAAAAAAGACTCGACTAAAATACTGACTTTTTTTTGTCAGAGAAAATAAATATATATATATTTTAATATTACATCAACGTTAGAATAAATCGGATGGTTCAAAATAATAGGAATTTTGATTTTTTAGATATAAGTTATATAAAAATATTTTTTACTTTAATTTATTTTTAGTGTATGTGTGATCTAATTATTTTTTATTGAGCGGACGTTGATTGTTACTTTTGGATAAAATGGAAAGAAATTATGAAAAAATGATGAATAGATAGTAAAAGTTTTTATTTTAAAAAATGGAAGTAGTATTAAATTTTTTAGCCTTCTTATTTAAAAATATTCAATATTTTAATTATTTACTTTTAAATACTACTATCTCGGTTCTAATATTTTTGAAATTTTAAGATAAATAGTTGTTCTAGAATGAATGAGATTTTTTGTATTTTTGGTTGAAGTATGATGATTTTATCATTTATCTTATATCGGATGTGGTTTTATTTTTGTAATGAGTTGACGTGAATTGATTACTTTTAGTAAAATAAAAAAAAAAATTATATGAATAGTAAAAGTGTATATTTTTCAGTTCTTGTAACAACAAAATGATTGAAAAAGTATAAGTGAAAAAAAATATAATATTAAAAATATAATGACTAAATTATATAACGTGTAAAATTTGAGTCACTAGTTAATAATTATTCATTTCTTGAAGTATCAATATCAAATTTCTCACGTTTCTCGTGTACGAGAAGGGCTTTTTTATTTGAACACTGCAACTTCACTATCTGCAGCTAACTATTTGACACTTGGCATGATCTTGTCCAAGAAAACATTTTTAATTTTCCACCAAAAACTTGTCATGTTTTTTTTTTTAACTTTATTTTTAGATTTTTGTCGGTAGCAATCGATGGTTTAGAAAATTCAATTTAAATAAGACATTGGTATGTAGTAGAAGGTAATAATTTTCTTTTTTGTCACGGGCATAAAATTAAAACAATTTTATTTTGAAAAGTATATAAAATTAAATCAATAAACATTGCTTTTTTTGATAGTTGCATTTTTAGACTGTACATAATTAATAGTTTCATTTTGATCGTTCATAAATATTGTTTTGTGCATCTATAAAATAGACTCTTTTATTTATATGTGTAATTTTATTTTAACTGTCTTTTTGCTATAAACATAGGTTTTTTTTAATTTTAATTCTCTAATTAATTATCTAATTAATTTTACTAAATAAGTATTATTTATTTCATAAGAATTTTTTTTTTATTTTCTCTCAGTTCATAAACTCTGCATTTAAAACTTCTAAAAAATACAAAAATATGTTGGCAATAAATTTGGATCTTACGAGGAAAAAATATTTATTCTTCAAAAATAAATAATTACTCAATGAGAATCAATTAAAACACCCCACGTTAGATGTTTATTGGGATAATTTTTTTTATTATTATTGACTTGCGAAGAAATAAATTGATGTAGGGACGGTATGGACGGCTGTTGCACATATAATAACGGGACTAATAGGGTCAGGTGTTCTATCATTGGCATGGAGCGTGGCACAGTTAGGGTGGCTTGTTGGTCCATTAGCTATGTTGTGCCTTGCTTTCGTCACCCTTCTTTCCACACATCTTCTCTGTGATTGCTACCGCTCTCCTCATCCTGAATTTGGTCCGGACAGAAATCCGTCCTTCGTTGCTGCTGTTGATGCAAGTTTAGGTATGATTTCTTTTCAACTTTTATTATTATTATTATTCATAATTGTTTTACATTTATGAATGACTTAATTTGGTTAAGGAAAATAAAATATTGCATAATCCCCAACTATTGTTGTTAGATATAATCAAGAATTTTATGATGCATCATCACTAACTTAAACGGACACAAAGTAACAAATAACTATAAAATGTAATAGGAAAATTCAAGAGTGTAATTATTAGAATTATTGAAATTTTGTTTAAAATTATTAAAAACAATTATGATAGGTATAAATAGACTGATTGGACGTTAACAACAATAATAATAGTAATATTAATGATATAGCGTATCATCTCTCCAAACACGTGTAAACTTTGGTAATAGCCAATATAACACAATTAGATATTGAATTCTTTTATCGCTATATTATTTAAATATCTCTTTGTCGATTCTCCAGACACGTGTAAACCTAAATTTAAAAGACAATAAATGAAAAAAAAAAAAATTTCAAATGACCCCACCCTTTTTAATTAGTAGGTCGGCCGCTATATATGTTTAGATTGTTTTATGATTTTACTTTTCAAAAGGTACACATTTCAATTTTTTTTTATTTAAAAAAGTAATTTTATAAGTCAAATCAAAATGTGAAAGGCAGGAAGAACAAAATATTCGGGAACTATCATAAAACAAAATAAGTGAAAGGTCATATATATATGTAAGTGAAATATTTATATAAGTGAAAGGTCATATATATATAAAGTTCATATATATATATATATATAGGCCTAGTAACTTTTGTAGCATATATGATTTTAAGGTTAATTGTAATATTTATTTTAATATTTATTATTCTCTCCGTTCAATTTAGTTTTTTTTTTTAGGAAGTTATAATTTACTATTTGTAAAAACAACCGAGTGCTAATAAACCTACAATCATAGTCATTTGGCTATATAACTAAAGCCACCTTTCTCTTGTATATATATATATATATTTAGTTATATAGCCAAATGACTATATATATATATATATAAAGTATAAAATAGTAGATATTATAAATAAATTAACATGATGATGTGTCATTCTTATCTACTTAATGCACTAAACAAAATGAGTGTGAGGACTTTTACTTATTTTAAAGGATTTATCAAACGCTTCAGTTGTTGATGTTAAATGTAAAGTGAGTCTTATGGTATGAATACAAAATAGTAATAATAAATCAAAAATATTTTAACGAATAAAAGAAATATTGGGGGCCGACTCTAACATACTTCATATCCCATAAAAAAATTTGTGAGGTTTGTTCTATCCCATAAAAAATTTCATTTTTAGAGAGATCAAGGGATAAACAATACTCATAAATCTCACAACTTTTTTTTTTTTTTTTTAAAACTTGCACAAATATTTTTTAGTTGGAAGTCACTCAACCGATTAAAATACTAATTGAGAAAACTTTATTAGTAATTTCAACGGTTGAAAATTCCACCACTCAATTTTAGTCATTGACATATTGAAAATTCCACCACTTATCTAGTTGAACACGTCACGTCATATGATATTAGTAATATTATTATTTTATTAGGTTACCCAATATTTCCGAAATCTCCTAATATTAAAATTCATGCCAGTACATCTTATAAAGAGATGTTTTTCATAAATATTTAGTAATTATGAAATTAAAACATAAGAGCTGCTTATTCTATAAATATTTAGTAATTATGAAATTCAAACAATAGAAAATTCCATCATTCAATTCGATCACTTAGTCATTTCTTGCGTTACTCTTTGACTAATATTCAAATAGTTGAATAGTCTAATATGATGGTTTTTAAATCTAATATTTTTTTAGTGTTTAAGGTGCGGATTCAAACTCGGTCTATAAATTAGGTTATTGACTCACTTTGGTATTTGAAGGTTAACATTATTAAAAAGAAGAATAAAAAAGATTGATAGATTAGAGATTTTTTTTTTTTTTGAGGATGATAGATTAGGGATTATTTGCTACAAAATTACGAGAAAAGATATGTGAGGGTTAGATACAAGTGAGTGGTAATGTTTGATAGTTTGATTTTGATTGTTAGTTGCATAAATACGTGGATGAAGATTAACCGATCAAGGATATATATATATATATATATTTTTTGAAAATGATTAACCAATCAAGGGTAGTAATTTTGTCACAATCAAATAATTACTTATCTTAGTGATCAATGAAAGCTGAGTTTTCATTCTTACAAAAAAGAAAGTAATATATTTCCAGAACTTACACGTTTGACATAATTCTAATTTTTTTTATTTAAATTATTTAATAAAAAGAATGAAATAAAATATCAAAGACATATAACAGAAATTATTTGTTATCATTTATTCCATAAGATTTCAAAAAAACAATGTCAAATTTTGTAATTTAAGATTTAACTATTAAATGAAGAAGCATTTTATATTCCCACTCTTGTTATGGTTATTTGGTGTAGAATAAGTTGATTTTGATGAATAGCTTGTGTTTTAAATACTGAAATGAAATGAATTCAGGTAGAAGAGCTGCTTGGTTTTCTGGACTATTCGTGGAAATATACTTGTATGGAACAACAATTGCTTATACCATTACATCTGCAATTAGCATGAGGTATAATGTTTATAAACTGCTCCATTGTCAAATTCTTGTGCGAAATTTAATCAAATTCAATATTTAATTAATCATATTTATTGGTGGATGAATTGAAGGGCAATACAGAAATCAAATTGCTACCACAGAGAAGGGCATGAGGCTAGCTGTGAATATTCAGACACATTTTATATGCTAATATTTGGAGCAGTTCAAATTATAATGTCTCAAATTCCAGATTTTCATAACATGGTGTCACTTTCAGTTCTTGCTGCTGTCATGTCCTTTGCATACGCCTCCATCGGTTTTGGACTTGGGCTCACCACTGTAATAGGTATTAAAAACTGCAAATATTCTTCAAAAAATCATCAAATATAAAAATTTCTAACCTTTTATGTCTTTGTAAATGACAGAAAATGGATATGTTAAGGGTAGCATGACAGGAGTTTCTGCTGCTTCCCCAATAGATAAAATGTGGAACGTTTCTCAAGCACTTGGGGATATTGCATTTGCATATCCATATTCCATAATTCTTCTTGAGATACAGGTATGTTTATTATATTACGTACTTTTTTGGTATTAGGATACAATGATACTAAAATATATTTTTGAATCTGAAAGGATACGTTAAAATCGCCTCCGTCAGAGAATGTGACAATGAAGAAAGCCTGTACGGTAGCACTATTTGTGACGACGACTTTCTATCTCTTGTGCGGAGGATTTGGATATGCAGCTTTCGGAGATAATACGCCTGGAAATATATTGACTGGTTTTGGATTTTATGAACCTTATTGGCTCATTGACTTTGCTAATGCTTGCATAGCGCTTCATCTAGTAGGAGGTTATCAGGTATTATAGAATCTATACTCAATAATAATATTAATCTACCGAAAGCTTTTCTCGTTCATTTTTGATGTCTTTTGCAGGTTTACTCTCAGCCAGTATTTGCAACTGTTGAAAAATGGATTAAAGACAGATATCCAGACAACTGGTTTATCAACAACAATTTCAATTTGAAACTGCTCCCATGGTTGCCGGGTTTCAAACTAAACTGCTTCCGGATGTGTTTCAGAACACTGTATGTATTGTCAACTACGGTCATTTCGATCACGTTTCCTTACTTCAACCAGGTGCTAGGATTGTTAGGAGCCTTGAATTTTTGGCCCTTGACAATATATTTTCCAGTAAAGATGTATTTGAAGCAGAGAAATATTGAAGCGTGGACATTTAAGTGGATTGTACTTCAAGCCTTTACTGTTGTGGTGTTTTTTATAGCAGCATTTGCTTTGGTTGGATCCATTGAAGGGCTTGTAAGTGCAAAATTAAGCTAAGTATCATATTTAATAGCATAGGGTTGGAAGAGTGTTTTAAAAAGGAAGCTTGATTGAAATAAGCTGTTGAAGCAAGGAGTGGAGAAATTTGGTTTTGGTGCGAGCCCCTCCAGTTTTTGGTGGAGATGGTCTCAATTTGCTAGAATTAGCCTTACATTGTATTTGTTACAAAGACAAATATGTTATTTGTTGTATTTTATAAATAGATTTTCAGACGTTCTTGTTTTAAATTTTAATTGTCAAGAAACATGGTTTTTAACAATGTTTCAGAACCGGTGCCATTACTATAAAAAATCATAAATACAAACCAAGCACAGAGCAGGAGCCCTACAAAGGAGCTATTATAGGAGCCAGGTGAGCGGGCAAAACCCATCAACACTTGGCTCGCTAATCCGAACAAACACTCGACCAAACGTTGAGAAAGCAAACTAAAAAGAAAGCAACCCAGTATGTACATACCAACAAAAAAACAAGAAAACAAACTATTAAAAGGAACACCACCTAAGAGAGGCAAAGCCAACCCAACTAAACCTGCTACACCAACCCGAATAGTACCCTGCAAACCCATGCACCATCCCACTGCCAAAGCAGTTCAAGCCCAAATACCAGCTGATCCAAAGAATTCCGCCTTAAACTTTTAACAGTATACACCGTTAGATGAAAAATCTCAATGAAGGGAAATATAACGTTGCAGGCTCCCAAAAAAGGCAAAATGCAGAAAAGCACCGAAGGCCAATTGCGCCGGTTCAACCAGCAGAAATTAAAACACCCACCACACCAAAACACAAACCACCTGACCCTACTCCCACCTTGCCTCGAAAGTAGAACCTCCTAGACGCCAACTGAAAAACAGAAAGCAAACAAAAGAAACTGTATAGGACAACAAGCACCTTGCGCAAACCTGTCCAACGACCATCGACACGACCTCCTTATCGCCACAAAACCACTACCAACCAGATTACACAGAACGGTGACCCTGAAAATCAGAATCACCGGAGGTCGGCAGAAAAGGCCAAGTACCTTAGAAAATGGGATGTGACATGCCCCCTGAATTTCAAGCTGATCCAGGCTTTAGCTGAGAGGTCCCTTGTGGCCACTAATACCTTTCACTTTCCATCCATTGGTGAGTTGACTATCACCCGGATGGAGGTGATGAGGATGATTGGGTTATTCTTTTTCCTACCCAGTTTTCCTACTATGATCAGTGCCTCACTGCATTGACACCGAAGCAGTTTGTGTTATTGATTGGATTTGTACCCATGGCTCCTCATATCCCTCGGTCAGAGTTTCTGGAGACTCTGAACCTTCTAATTTGGGAGGATGCCCTGACGGATGTGATAGTACGCTGTACTCTGCTTCTGACACTTAGATACTCCGACAACTGCGACTATCACGCGCTCATGGATCTTAACATCTTATTGAGCTTGATACATTGGGATGCTGTTAGTTCCCTCGGCTGAGGAATGCCTTTATGAGTGCCATGTTTGTAGACATATGATGCTTATGACAGTGGGACTACTCGTTCTCTAGCTGTGCTTTTGCCTGGGAGGTATGAACTTGTGTGCTTAATTACTTGATTTTTTATTTTTGAATTTTGATCGATTTGCAGTTTTGGGCATATTAGCTGTTTCCTACCCTGCGTCCGGATTTGAGGACGCTGTTGGGAGATACTACCCCTTCTGGCTTTGCTTGGAGAAAAGAGAAACGTATGAAGGACAAGCTGAAGTCAGCAGCTGAGTATTAGATATTAAACTTGAATTAATATTTGAATTGATAAAACACATAGTTGTTAAACTATGTTTTAATGGTTACATATGTTTAAGAATGTAACTGAAGTAATTTAAGATATGTTATTAAAAGTTAATAAGTTTTTGAATTTATTTTTTACTTCCGTTCATGTAAATTGGGTACTATAAATATCTATGCAAGAAGTTCGTTTTGTATCAAGCAAAACAAAGTGAATAATAAGAAACACTTGAAACCTTTTGGTCTTCTTCTTTCTTATTTTTGTGTGAGTGTTTTGCAAGTGAAAGTGTAGCTATAGTGTACCATCGTCCAACAAAATGGTATCAAAGCCCGGTTGATAGTAATGGCAACAAAGGGAGCTTCTCTTTCTTTCTAATACCCACAACTCAATAAAACCAATTATGAAAATTGGTCCATTAGAATGAAAGCCATTCTTGGTTCATAAGGAGTTTGGGAAGTAGTTGAGAAAGGTTTTGAGGAACCTACAGATGTAACAACACTCAATCAAGTTGAGAAGGAGAGAAAAAAAGACCAATGTGCACTCACTATCATTCATCAAGGTTCAGATGAAAATATGTTTGAGAAAATTGCAAATGAGCCCGCGTCCAAGAGAGCTTGGGAGACTCTTTGAAATTCCGTGATGGGAGTTGATAAAGTAATAAAAGTTCGGCTTCAAACTCTAAGAGCTGAGTTTGAATCACTCTTAATAAAGGAGAGTGAGACGGTAATGGATTATACCACAAAGGTGTTGGCAGTGGTGAATCAAATGAAGAGACTCGAAGAAGCTGTACAAGATGTATGTTTAGTTGAGAAGATTTTACGCTCTCTTAATCCAAAATTCAATCATATAGTGGTTGCAATTGAGGAGTCCAACGACTTGGAGACCATGACGGTTGATGAGTTATATGGATCGTTGCGAGCCCATGAAGAGAGAATGGACCGTGGAAAGTAAGCACAAATAGATCAAGCCTTGCTAGCAAACGTATCAATCAAATCAAAGAAAGATTCTTCCAAAGGTGGTCGTGGTCAATCACGTGGAAGAGGTCATGGTCGAGGACGTGGACGTTGACAAGGTCAAAGGAGAGGTGGCCAAAACTCTTCAAATGACAATAAAAGTCAAAAAGCGGAGGCAGAGGAAGAGGAAGAGGTAACTATAAAAGTTACAATGCAGGAAAAAACAAAGCCTAGGTAGAGTGTTATTCCTGTGGCAAACATGGCCATTATTCTTGAAAATGTCAAAGTGAAGAGGTAGAAGAAGAAAATAAGCTTGTAGAAAAGCAAGAAGATGAATCGGCTGAAGCTTTATTCCTTTCTAGCAAAAAAGAACTCATAATTCATAAAAGTGCGTGGTATCTTGACAATAGAGCCAGTAATCACATGACAGGAGACAAAAGCAAGTTTGTAAAACTTGACACCAAAGTTCACGGCAAAGTGAAATTTGGAGACGACACAAAAATAGAGATTCATGAAAAAGGTACAATCCTACTTGAGACCAAAAATGGTGATCACAAACTGCTCCAAGATGTCTATTACATTCCTAAATTGATAAGCAATATTTTGAGTATTAGCCAACTTCTGGAGAATGGTTGTACAATCAACATGGAAGGGTGTATGCTACGGCTTAAAGATCGAAATGATAACCTTATTGTTAAGGTGAAAATGATAAAGAATCGAATGTTTATACTAGACATGAAGGCATGTGAAGCTGTATGTCTAAAAGCTTGTGTGGAAGACACATCATGGATCTGGCATATGCGATTTGGGCATTTGAATTTTGATAGCCTTAAAGTTTTGGGAAGAAAGAAAATGGTGAAGGGGATTCCAGCTATTGATCATCCAGAGAAGTTATGTGAAGCTTGTTTACTTGGAAAGCATTCCAGGAAAAGTTTCCCGAAGCAATCTATATCAAGAGCTACCGAGCCTCTACAGCTTATCCATGCTGATCTTTGTGGTCCTATCAGTCCTCCATCATTGGGTAAAAGCTCTTATTTTTTGTTGTTTATTGATGATTATACTAGAAAGACTTGGGTTTATTTCTTAAAGAATTAAATCTAAGGCTTTTGCTTGCTTTAAGAAATTTAAAGCTATTGTTAAAAAAGAGAGCAAGTATGAGATTAAATCTCTGAGAACTGATAGAGGTCGAGAGTTTAGTTCTAATGAATTTAAAAGTTTTTGTGAGTTGCATGGAATTAGGCAATTTTTAACAGTTGCTGGATCACCCCAACAAAATGGAGTTGTAGAAAGGAAGAACCGAACGATTTTGAATATGGCTAGATCAATGCTGAAGAGCAAAGGTATGCCAGAAGATTTTTGGGCTGAAGAAGTTGCTTGTGCCATGTATGTTTCAAACCGGAGTCCAACTAAAAGTTTGAAGGATGTAACTCCTCAAGAAGCTTGGAGTAAGCAAAAGCCAAGTGTGTCCCATTTGAGAATTTTTGGGTCTGTTGCTTATGTGCATGTTCCAAAGCAAGAAAGATCCAAGCTAGATAATAGAAGTGAGAAGTTTGTTTTCATTGGTTACGATGAGTATTCAAAAGGTTACAGGCTATTCAACCCAGAAAGTGGAAAGTTCATCACTAGCAGAGATGTTGAGTTTGATGAAGGAAAATCATGGGATTGGAGTTTACAAAAGGAAGGATCATATGATTTCCTACCTTATTTTGAAGATGATGAAATAGTAGTTCATGAAGTTGAATCCACACCACCAACTTCACCAGCTCTATCATCCCAGGCATCGTCATCAACAACATCACCGTCATCAAGCTCAAGTGAAATGCCAAGAAAATACCGGAGTCTTGCAAACATTTATGAAGAAACTAAGAGGTTTGATGATACAAATTTATTATGTTTTCTTGCTGATATTGAGCCTTTAAATTTTGAAGAAGCCAGCAAAGATGAGAAATGGATCCAAGCTATGAATGAGGAGATCAGGGCAATCCAGAAGAATGAAACTTGGAATCTTGTTGCTCTTCCAAGTGATCATCAGCCTATTGGTGTCAAATGGGTGTATAAGATTAGGAAGAATGCTAAAGGTGAGGTGGAGAGATACAAGGCCAGACTTGTAGCAAAAGGATACAAACAAAGACAGGGCATCGACTATGAGGAGGTGTTTGCTCCTGTTGCACGTATGGAGACCATTAGA
>CATIWJ010349315.1:0-28379 GCA_949640765.1 Croton laevigatus | reverse complement strand
TTTTCTAAGGAAAGTAAATTCACAGAAAAATAAAAATTATCGTATTTATGTCTAGAAAGGTAGAATAGTTATATAATTGTATTTGATTAAATTATTGATAAAATTATAAGTATTATTATGTATACATATAGTTTGTTATATATATATATATATATATATATATATATATATAGAAATTTATGCTTTTTTAGATACTAAATTATGAGTGCCTACTATTGTTTTTTTTTGCAAAATAGAATTTTTAAAAAGATTAGATGCCTACTAAAGATTAGGAACGCCTACTATTGCTTTCTTTCTTACAAGATAATAGAATTTTGAAAAGATTACGAACGTCTATTATTGTTTTTTTTTTTTGAAAAAAAAAAAAGATAATTGAATTTTGAAAAGTTTCACAAAGACTTCTTCAGAACAAAAGTTCCAAATTATGATGTCTTCCTATCTTCCTTTATTTCTTTTCAAATATCTCCTTTTTCAGTAAAATGTGGGTGCAAATCGTAAATATCTCCTTTTTAATAATTTACTTTATGTCAAATAATAATAATAATAATAATTTACTTTAAAAAAACAATAGTGTGTAAAAAATAATGTAAAAAAAAAAAAAATTACGAAAGATAGTGAATAAAGTACCAGTCAGAACAAGAATGTTTTGTTGCTGAAATCCAAATCGATCAATCAACAAATTCCTCATGTTCTTGACATCATTTACAGTTCCTTTGAGCCTGTATTTCCTTTCCCTGTAAGTCACTCCTATAAGCAGTGCTCGTTTTCTCGGTGTTGGATCCTCACGATACGACGGAGATGAAAACTTCCATGGCGGAGGATTAAAATTCAACGAAGAAGATAATCTGCTACCGCTACCTTCATTATTTTCTTCATGATTGTCGTTGTTCCGATGAAAAACCTTATTCAATTTTTTGCAAATTTTAGAAGGAACTTTACTGGATTTATCACATTCATTCGAACTGACTCTTTGGCATGATGGACATTTCACTTCTTGGATATTGATTATTGTGGCCGGGAAACGTTATCGGCACCGGCCGCAACTGTATCCTCTTGAATCCTGGACGAATTTTGGTGAACCACTCATGTTGAAATCGAAATCGGAATCAGTAGGCATATATCAATACTGAAAATATTGAAAAATGTGCAGTCCTTTTTTTAGAAGGATTGATGAACGGAGGAGCTAATTGAATAGAGTTTCCATGGACGATGAAATGAATAAGAGAAAGTTGTATACAGTAAGCAAATAGTATTTCTTTTTAATTTAATAAGAAAGGAGCATTCAATTTACTTTTTTCATGCATTCTTCTAGAATTTAGAGATTCGCTATTTCGACCAAAAGTAAATACTCGAAATGATAACCCCTCTTCTATCTCTTCTCTCCAAATTTAACGACTTTTTTTTTTCCCAAAAAAAGAAAAAGAAAAAGAATCTACCCCAACTTTTCGATCGTTTGTTGGCCTCCCTTTTTTTTTTTTACATAGTTACAAGTGGTTTACATAGTTACAAGTGGAGAGGGAAATGAGAAGAGGAAGATGGGCATATGAAAATTTGATCAGGTGATAGAACAGTAATCGTTTGGGCCAACATCATTGCCATTGACCCCTTTTGTTCATTTAATGTAAATTAACTTTTTTTTTGTTTCAAAAGAATCATTTAATATCTTGTAGCAGCTTTTTTTTTTTTTTTTAACAAAATCAATCCAGTATTTGGTGTAATTTAAGAAGGAACCGGCTTTTAAGAGCACATCTGTTTATTAAAGTGTTCAACATTAAAGTACGCGAATGAGATTGCCTGGTATCCTAGAATTCTTATTGTCTGGGTTTTATTTCAAATGTAATTGAGGTTGATATTAGCGGAATATGAATTCATTATCTTTTCAAAAAGGAAAAAAAAAAGGTGACGAACATTACAATTTCAAAATCAACATGACTAATTGCTAAATAATAGCTAGACCATGAACAATATCACTTGCTTCTCTCAACTTATGACTAGGAGAAAAAAAAGAAGAGAATATAGTCATCTGGTAGCACTTGCTTTTACAAATTTTTATGCCAAAATAAAATTATAACCATACAAGTATTTTTCATTATAGAATATCTATTCCTAAAGAATAAAACTTTAGCCATTTAGTGCCACAATGAACTATATTCTGATACCCATTCATTCGTATATAACAATCATATTTTTAAAGGCAGACATATTTTAGGCACTGATGATATGTGACTTTTATGGGAAAGTATTATAAAGTCCTTTGAATATTATATAATTAACTACTTAGTGCATTTAGTTTTAAAACTAACTAAAACATCTCGATCATATATAGGATTTGGTCCTTCTATTAGTTATTTTTATTGACTTTCCTATTAATTTTATATACAATAAATTATTTTACCTTAATATTATTATATTATTAAAGATATGGAGGCAGATAATGAATGAAAAAAAAAAAGTCGACTAATTTTCTATTTGTTTCTCCCTCTTAAAATGATTTTTTTCTTTTTGTTTTATACTCCTATTGTTATTCTAAACATACTGCACTTACTATTTCACATAGTTGTGATCTACAAAATTATTTTATCTCTGTTATTTCACTTTGGCAAAACGGTCAGTTGGCTTGCACCATAAAAAAAAAAAAATATTCATAGTAATTTTCGAGATATATATTTAATTTACCGCTAATTGCTATTCTAATAATTTGAAATGGCCTAATATATAGATTGACACCTAATGTTTGCATCTTTTTTTGTGTGGAACCCCTAATGTTTATGTGTGTGAAATTTAACACCTCATGTTTCAATTTTTTCAACAGATTGACACCTCACTTGTAGGAACAACATTTAGGGACCGAAATATAATTTTCAAACAAGGACAAAAGTGAAATCTTATTGTCTTCTTCCTTGGGTCAAGTACCATTTTGAAATTTACCGAACTCAAAATCACATTTTCTAAATTCGGCACCGATCAGAGCAAATGAGTATATAAAATTGAAGTCCTCAACGAGCACAACCTAAATATGGTCTTATTTTCCTCGTCTCGTGACTGAAAAAATCTGCCTACAAAAACTTCCGATGAGTTTTCACTGCTTTTCGGTGGTACTTTGACATAACTAAAGGCATATTTCAACTGAAAACTTTTCATTAACATCTCCCTTGTTGTCGATCTATGGCCAAAGATGAAGATGGTTGTTGGTGGAGAAAAAGAGAAAACAGTCACAAAGTTCAAACTTTGGACAAGTTTTTTAAGGCTTTCTGGTGATGGTCCAACGGAACTAAGGGTACCATGAGACTCGCCATGGCAAGGGCTGGCAAAGACCATATGGCAGCTATGGCGAGCTTCCAAAGTTTGTGTGAAAAATGGGATGAGGAAGAAGAAGGAAAATTTAATTTTGGTCCTCAACTTTTTAAGAAAGATACAGTTTGATCTGAATAATCACACATTATGACCCCTAAATGGTGCGTTTGTTTCACACACAATTTTCCGGCATGTAAGGTGTCAATCTATTGAAGAAATTGGAACATGATTTATTAAATTATGCACACACAAACGTTAAATTGCCACACTGAAAATTGCAAACATTAGGTGTCAATTTATATATTAGGTGAATTTATATAAATAGGTGGCCGCATGTCGGTTAAAAAAAGCATATAGAAGATTGCCAACTAATGATTCAATCAAATTGTATGTGAAATGTTATCCAAATTCAATATACAAACAGTATAAACAGTGGCTATTATAAAGTGTATACTCTTGTGTACTAATAAGTTTATAAAAATCACTAGATAATGTAACTATTATTTGTGTTCAGATGCGATTATGTATAACCATAAATTTATAAGATTTGTTATTTGCAGCAAGAACGGAGACAGATTTTTGGTACTTTCAAAAAAATTGTTAATTTTTGTTTGTTTCTAAATAAAACCATTCAATATTTATTTGCAGAGTTGTGCATATGATTTCCAAATTTCTTATCTGTCCTAAATTTAATAATTTTGTCATGAATCCCCACTTTAAAGTAATATTGGTATGAAAGGAGCAAGCTTCAGCCCAGTTGGTTAAGGCGCTGAGCTTCTTCCGGTACGACCCGGGTTCGACTTTACCTCCCTTCCCCTTAGATTAAGATATTAATTTTGGTATGAGAGTGATGCTTTGATTAATACCAAATTATCATATCTCTCATTTTTACGTCTCATCTTAAGGAGCAAAATTCTTAATATATTCATTAAATAATCCAAATCAGGTAATTTAAATTTTTAAATGCCGATTTATAATTTTATTTCTTTCAATATTCATTAAAAAATAGAAATTTTACAAAAATCAACAAAATATTATATTGACTATAGGTACCTGGGGACACAATTAGAGAAAATCATATTATTTCTTATTCCAAAATATTTAAATGTTGAGGCTTAATTAGAACAACCACAGAAGCACAAACCCTCCTCACAGCTAATGGATCTGCTGCACTGCGGAGGACATTGGGGAATACAATCTTTGTCAATATTACAAGCATATTTCAACAACCCCTTAATAAGATTATTAGAAGACTCATTTTGGGTTTGATTGCAAGTGCAATTACCCTTCAAACAATTAGAAGCAAAGATTCCTGGACATTTCACGAATCTACAGTGATCATGTGAAACACACCCACTTGCTTCATTTGCTACCATTGAAACACACCCACTTTTTTTTAAGAAATTTACTATTTTGTCCCTATTGTTTAGTCAATATTACTATTTAGTCACTCGATTTTGACATAATTATTATAAAGTTCTTAAACTTTAGCATATCACACTATTGTTCTACTCCTGTCCATTTTTTAAAAAATGTTCTTGAAATAATCTGTCAAATCCTTTTACTCTAAGAATTTGACGGAATATTGCAAAAATATTTCTAAAGATTGAACGAATAATGCCAAAAGTTAGGGATATAAGAGTAATTACATCAAAAATCAGTTACTAAGTAGTAATATTGACCAAACACTAGCACATATTTCCTTTTTTTATTAAGTAAATAATTCTTAATTGAGTTTAAATTGATCTTATTTCTTATTAGTTAATACAATAACAACATTGAATTAACAACTGCACATGCACAAACCCCTAACACAGTTTTTGTATTTGCATTTGGGAGGACAAAATTTCTCACAATCTTTATCTTTGTGGCAAGCATTAGCTGCTTCTAATCCTTCGGCTTCCAAATTACCGTGATTAGCATTTGGGATCGGTAAGCAAGAGCAACGACCCGTCAGACAAATTGTGAAAAGGCCTTCTGAACACTTAACATATTTACATTGAGCATCACTTCTACATACTTCTTCATTTACTTTTGATTCTCTTGACACCAACAAGCCTGTAATTACTTTAATCGATTAGAAAAAAATGCGACAGAATGAAGAAAAATGAATGGAAATATAAATTATGGAAAAAAATAACATAGAATTGTGTTTATCCCTTTTAAATCTAATTATGAACAAAGTACTTACAGTAGGATGCAATGAATAGAGCTAGTAGTGCTATCTGGAGATAAGCTTTCTTCATGTTGTTGATTTTCTGCTCCGGTCACCAACTATTTGCTGGTTATTTGTGTTGTGTGTTTTGGAACCTCAAGATACCCAAAATTTTTAGGGCACGTGACATCAAACTAAAGAAATAAATTTTTCTTACAACATACTTCATTCTTATTTTTGTTTGGATGCAATAAATTTATAAACTACGGTTTCAACAGTTCTACTTATTTTATGTAATATTTTTAAACAGAGTCAAATCTGTAGACTGCGGCCATCTAAAATTGATATCGGGACTAAATACAAATAATCAATAATTTTATTTTAAAAAATGAAAAAAGAAATTAAAAATTCGTCCACATATGAGGACTTTCGGATAGTAGCATCATCCTTTCGGTACATGAGATGAATAATGCAGTGGGTGTAGTTAAGAATTAACAAAAAAAAAAAAGATAAATATTAAGAGAAAGATGATACTAATGAGAGTTCTACTAGTTTGAATTTTTTTTTTTATAAAAGTGAAATATGAATTTTATTAATTGATAATATAATTGCAATACACCATTATATGAGAAATAAAAAATATAATAATAAATAATTAAAATTTTTTGTCTGATTGTAATATTTAGATCTTGATAGAAGAAATTAAAACACGGGTCATTCTTCAAATAGGACAAAAAAATTGATTTACTGCAATAATATTTTCAAATATTATATATTTCAAAAAATGAAATTCGTAGAAAGGTTAGAATAATCAAATATTGATAGAGAAATAGGCTGCACTATCAAGCTCCATCGATGGAACATCGTTATTCACATTTGAAGGTCGAAGACTTTCAACAAAAAAGGATCAATGATCTATTTCGTATGGCAACATCAAATAACAACACATTAACATAAAAAATTAGAAAATTTCATAAAAGAGAGGAAACAAAAACACCCATTATAGGGAGAGAAAAACTAATAAAGATACTAATCTATGTTCTAATAAGTGTTGGAACTTTTTGAAAATGAAAAATAAATTAATAAAAAAAGCAAAGCACGGATGATTGCCGATCATTTGATCGATTGTGGCTCGAACAAAAAATTCTAGAAAAACTTCGAAAGGAAGAAAAAAGGAGACGGCTAGGATTTTCTCATGTTACCACATATTAACATACTTCTACTAGTTTGAATTTTATTAGATTATTACATTATGCTTGTTCACACCATATATTATCTAATAAGATATATAATACTTTTGGTTCCCAAACTGTCATGAAAAAGTTGATGGAAAAGTGAAATTTTGTGTTCAGTTTAATTTATGATTCAACCATCCTATCAAAATTGCTTTTATCGTGTGAGCCCGATAACTAATTTTCCGACTCTCAAATCATAGAAAAGTTGAATTTCTATAAAAAAAAATTAAATAAAAATTAATAATTATTCTTAACTTGTCTACAATACACAATTATTTTACTTTCTAAAAGATTTTAATTTTATCTAAACACAATAATTTAACTTCCGTACATTTACTTTTCTAGAAATCTACTTTCCCAAAATATAACTTTCTTAGTACAAGTTGAATTTAAGTAACTAAACAGCCACTTAATGGTTATAGCCTTACATTGATTAATGCCACTTATTAAATGAGAACTTCTTACCTACTTTATTAAATACTGTAAATTTAAGAAGATAAGTGCCAATGTTGGTTATGAACTTTGGTGGAAGAAGCTGTGATGAGATACACTTTTAATAAACCTTGAATCTTGATTTTATTTATTCAGCAACTTGATGATTGGTTATGATTTTTTGTTTGCTAACAAAATGCCTATCACTAAATAAAAAGCCTAACACGATGTTTTGGTACGTACTGATATTTACTCAATAATCGATAGAAATTTCAATGGTTGCTTATAATTTGTTACTTTTATTGATGATCATTCTAGAAAAGATATGAACATTTCTTATAAAGCAAAAGACCATGTGCTAGATATGTTTAAGATTTTTCATAGAAATGTTAGAAAGGTAAACATGGAGAAAATTGAAGTGTGTTCCATTTGACAATCATTATTGGTTGCTAAATTTTACATGGCAGTCAAAAGACCATCAGAAAATAGCGACGATATATTTACTCTTGTTAGCTTCGTCGCTAATTTTTATTTGAATTTCAAGGTTAAATGGTTGCAAATTCCGTTGCTGATTAGGGATAAAATGTTCTTCGTACAATTCCATCGCTAATACGCGAAATTTTTTAATGTATGTCCACTCATTTCTTTAAAAATTTCAATAGAGATTCAATGGATTTTTTATTTTTAAATCCAGTGTTACAAAATGATTAATTCTATAGAAAATGGAAATGATTCTATACTAACAATAGTGCAACAAGTTCATGAATTATGAAGTTATACATAAAGATCTCCAAATTTATTCTAATTAATCAATTTGAATATCTATTTATGTTTCTCGAACTCCTCATCCCATTTTCTTTTTAAATCTCTTATATTCAAATTTTGACTTATATATAAAAGTAATTAGAGGGCTACTCATTTGCGTTGATTTGAATCTGTTAATGAAATAATCTAATATATATTTTTAAAATAAACTTTATAATTTAATAAAAAAAATATTAATTGCAGAAACCTTTGAAGATATTATTTAATCTGTTATTGAACTACAATTAGTTACAACTTAGAGATGCTCAAACTACAACTTGAACTCCTTTTTGTAAATGTCAAACTTCTCTGAGGATGAGAGTTGAACCTCCTGCATTTGGTTAAAAAATTCATCATATAATTAAAATTATTCCAATGTTAAAATGCAAATATTTTAAACTTATAAGCAGTTTAAAATAAGAAGCAACTTATTGGGGTGAATGCAAATACCTGTGAAAAAGAACTCCTAAAAAATTTCCTTAGAATCCAGGTTCTCCAGCCTGGTGCCTCAATAGCTTCATCGATCTTATTCTGAACAGATGTAATCAAGGCATCATATGTCATTCTTGGTTTTCTATGTATTTCTTGGATTAAGTTATAGGTCAAGTTACTCTTTCCACGTAAAGCCTGCACATTTTTACCAAATTACATAGGCCTTCTAATTCTGCAACGAAAAAAATCGATATAAAAAATTACAAGTAATCAATACTTACAGTTGAATCTACAACTCTTTGATCATCTCTACATGCACTTATACAAATAGCCAAGCCTCCACTTGTGCCCTTATTGACCCCTGATGGAGGATTATTATCCACCCACTTTTTCCTATTCCAAATTCAAATTTTAAGCATCAAACATCAATATTAGTTGCAAAACTAATCCTTAACTATTGCAAAACTTACTCTTTTTTGCTGCACATAAATGGCAGATCAAGCATCGTTGCACTATGACAAGCATCAATTATGGCATGAAGAGTGACACCTGTTACTAGAGGTCTTACAATTACAGAATTGATATAATCATCAACAATCATTCCCTTATCTTGAAAGTCAACAGGGCAAATCATTTCATCGAGTCCATCAGTCTCGTCGCTGTCAGTATCATCATCTTGTGAGCCATGTCCGGCAAAGTAGAACACCAAAGAGTCGCCGGATCGGCAACCCTCTACGAGCCATTGCAAAGCCTTCTCTATGTTCTTTCTAGTTGGAATTCGTTCAGGGTCTTGTTCCTCATCTACATCAGGAATTAATTTTATATTTAGCATCAGATCATCAGGAAATTGATGAAGTCAATTAATTTTACCTGTAAGTTGGAGAATGCAATCCTGCGGAAACCTGAAGGTTGAAATAAGCAAATTTCTCATGTCCTTGACATCATTAATAGTTCCTTTCAACTTGTGCTTCTTCCGATAACTAACTCCACAAAGAACAGCTCTTTTTCTTGCTACTGTTTCTTTATCAGAATTAGAGCTAGCGATAGCTGAATTGTTGTAATTCGACTTGACATTTTTACGATCTTTGATGAAGAAAACCCGGTTCGATTGTTCTTCGTTGCCTGGAAGAGTATTAACATGCTTGCACGTTATGCATCTGGTAGATTTTGCAGCTATTGGTACCCAAAGATAATTCTGACAGGAAAAACATCTGATTATTCTAGTTTCTACCATATGTGGAAAATACTATTTTCAGGTTTTGTCAGGTTCAAGCAATTAAGGGATACTGATGTTGAAACGTTTGAATTGTTTAATAGAAAAATATGTTGAAGGGGATTAACTATTTAATTAGTAAATGATAATGGTGTAATAGGTGAAGAACAGCATAACTTTAATTTGGTTTGAGATATTGCAAGAATCTTATGCTTTTCTATCCTAACAAATTATGATTCCAACAAATGTGGCTTACTCTATTTGGTTTGTTTAGAATCTGTGTGGGTCAAAGGTTCTTTTTTTTTTTTCTAATGCCTGAGAACTATTTATTATTATTATTTATTAAAAAGAAAATAATAGTTTTACAAAACCGCTAAATACATAATTTGCTTCTTATGCTATTATCCAAAATCCTTTTGGCTTCTTAAGGTTTGCAAGACAACTATTTGCTCCCTGAACTTAAATAAAGGACACCAAAATTGCTCCTTGCCAAAATTGCAACTCATGGGTGAATTGCACTTTTTGGTTTATTAACAAAATAGTCCTTTTGGCTTAAATTGAATATCTTAAGTTTGAATTCGAGTTTGAACCAGTAACACTTTTATTGATGCACCAGTTTAATTTGTTGGGTGAATGGAGATGACCCTTTTGGCTTTTGTTTGATCAAATTATGTAATCTTAAAGTATTGGGTGCCATTTAGTTCTTTGCTTAAAAGAGAGATGATAATTGGGTGGCATTTATTTCCCAAGTTCTTTCAGTAATTATTCATGAAGTTGCTCCGTTTTTGCTTGTATTCATAATATTTGGCGACCAATATGGTTTTTATATTATCAAATTTTTAAATCTTAAAGTAATTTTGATATAATTGTTTGCTTGTAAGGAGGAACATGGTGATTAGGTACCACTTTTTTTTTTTCCAAGTTCTTTACTTGCTTCGGTTTCTCTGCATAATTTTTTTCCCAAACCGCAGCTGGGTTTCAAGTCCTGAGCCTATTCGTTGTCGTTTCCGATTTAAAAAAAAAAAAAAATCGATTTCAGGTGGAGGAGCGGGTTTTGATCGGTGGTTGTCGGGCTGAGCTCACACAAGCTGGAGGAGCGGCTTCCATCGGAAAGCAGGAGGTGGAGGTGGAGGAGGAGGAGGAGGCCGTCGAGGTTGAAGATGATGGATTTTCTGCTAGTTTACAAAATAATTCTTCAAAGTCCATTTGTTTATCACTTCAATCCTTTTTGGAAAAAAAATGAAAAAATTTTGTGAAAATTATAAAAATTGCAATTTCCTTGTTCCCTATAGGCATCCATGACGCGAACCTAAGCGTTGTTGAAGGAGCAAATCATTTAAATTTTTCAAACATTAAGGAGCAAATGGGTGCTTTGTAAAGTCTAAGTAGCCAAAAAAATTTTTGGTCAATGTTCAGAGAGCAGAAGATGTATTTGGCATTTACAAAACAGCTTAAACATGGCTAAATTCATCTATCTTTTGGCAAGGGAAATAATAAATAATGAAAAATCATCATCAAGAACAGAAACTACTTAAGTAGCCTACCAAAAAAAGAAAATTTATATTAATTATGTCGTAAAGTGCATATACGATTTGGCCAAAAAAAAAAAATGCAAATTGCTGAAGAGACAAACAAAAAAGAAAAAGTTAATATGCAGCCAAGAAACATGCTAGTAATGAAAATGTATAACCATTACTATGATACAAGAAACTTAACTGAATTGAGAAGATCCTATCCGACTCTGGCTCAGAATAGGATTGGAACTCAGCCTTTGGCATGATGGGCATTTAATTTCTTCAACATTATTTATTGTGGTCGGAAACCGTTGCCGGCACCGGCTGCAACTGTAGCCTTTTGAATCCTTTAAAAGCTCTGTTGGCTTGCTCATTTATTGGTAACTTTTTCTTATACAAGTTGGCACGATATAAAATAATACTAACAGAAGTTAAAATTCAATGAATATAAATCAGATAATATAAGCAAGTTCCCAAGTACAGAAATTATAAGATCTGATAAAATTGCAAGAAATGAAATATTCTAAAATACTTCAAAAAGTTGATTCTTTCAAATCTTGGTTTGATTACATTGAATGGATATATGCAAAGTTTTTTTTTTTTACTTAAAAATCTTCAACTTAGCTAAAAGACCAACCAACAATATGGCATCAACCATCAAATTGTAAATTCCTCATACCATGACTCATTTTCCTTTATTCCAACACAACACAATGCAAGAAGAATCCAATACTCTGCCTTTTACCCTTCAATCAGTTTAAAGAAGACTGATGAGCAACAGCATCATTGCTTTTTACTGTATTTGATTCCACTTCATCTTTCGATAAACATTATCCACTAAATCAATGTCAAATATCACAAACTTTGAATGACATTTATTGTAAAACCTACCGTTTTAAAGATTTTTCGAATCAGGGCTAAATGGATATTTTTCATTTTAAAGGCAAAATGATCATTTTTGCCCCCTTATACTTTCTCTTGGTGTAATTTGATAATTTGGATGTACGTTTGATACTCAGTTTGACAGACAATCGTTTTAAGTATAATATTCTATTTTTCCAGTTCGGAGGCAATTTTTTCATTTTATGAACTTGGGTATTTTTGTAAAATAATGGTTAAGTGATATTTTGGAGAATAATAATTATTAGACATGTTATTTTATATTATTTAATTAATTGATTAATTTTAATATTTTAATTATATTTATTCATATTTTGTTTAAGGAAAATAATTAACTAATTCATTTAAAAATAATAATAATAAAAAAAACCTAACCTAAAGCAAACTCTAAATTGCATGAGCAGCGGAGCTGCATCTGGTTAAAAGCATAAAAAAAAAAAAAAAATTGGAAATTTGAAACCTTAAGGAATCGAAAAGTTAAAAAAAGATGGTTAATTTTGAGTTTAAGTGTACAATTGGTATTCCTTGAGTTTAGAACAAGTTTACAACGTCAGCCTATTTTTAGATCTTTGAAGTTTTTCTTATGAGGTTTGTTTTCTTTTCTTTTATTCCTTACATAGCATCCGATTAGTTTAAGTTAGGGTCATATTAGAACTGAATAAGATTGTATTTTAATTGATTAGTTTGTTCTAATTTCGGATTAATTTAATATTTTTGATGAAAAATTAAAGTTACGGTTAGATGAAGATATCTGGGGTTTTTGATTTTTGATTTATATTGGGACCAATTTAATTTTTGTAAATGGCTAGGTATTTAATTTAGGATTTTTCTGATTTCAATTTGAGCATTTTCTATTCAATTGAAATTTTTACAATTTAATCTTTTGTTTAAAATTGTTTCTACTATAATTGGTGTTTAGTACTATAACTTTCGAGAATTTTAATTAATTCTAGAAAAATAAATTTAAACTGAAATTTTTATACATTATTCAACAATAAGTTTATTTTCTGTTAAAAAATATTTTTGAATCTTTTTAACGTTTTTTTATTTTCAAAATTTTTTATTTTCTCAACTACTATTAGTTGAGTAACTGTATAGTAGCAGATATTTGAAAAATCAATTTGATATATTTAGAAGTCTTTAAAATTTTTGAAATTCAGTGTAATATTGTTCAGAGTTGGGAGTAGGATCTGGAATATTTCTAGAATTTTTGAATAAACAAATTGTTTTCTGTAAATTTTTAAAATAAGTACTCTCAAATTAATACTTAAACTGGAATAGCAAGTTTTGAGAGACTTGTTCAACTTTGAATAAGTTGAAATTTTGCAGAGTTATTATTTCAGTTTTTACCTAAATTTTATATAAATTTTAGATTTTTTGATCAAAGGAATTATTTGCTATGAATTTTCAAAGTAGAAGCTATAGTATGAACTTTGAGAATTCGCTTTTAAAAATGAGGCTTTTGATAAAATTGGTTTGATTTAACTTTTAAAATAATTATTTTAATTATGAAATTTAGTTTTAAATTTATATTCTTATAATATTAGGTTTTAATTAAAATTTTGATTTTTAGGATGTTTTATCATTTTGTAAAATGGAATGAATTTAAGTTTACAAAAACTTTAGCAAGGTTATTTTTGGTATTTTAAGTTAGATGCCAGTACCTTATTTAGTTTATTTATGAGTTTGATATAGATGTTAGTTATGCATATGAACATTTGGATATTGTTTCTGGAAATTGTTTGATTGCTTGAACACATAGCATTTATGAGCATGCATATCTGTATTGTTTCAAAAATGCCATTAATTCTTGATTTGTCATTAGGCAGTTAACATTCTTTGTGTTTGTTTGGAAAATTGGGTGCTTCTCTTATCGGATTTTGAGGTATATATATATATATATATATAATAAACTTTTCTTATATATTATTTTCTTTATTTCGTTATATAATTATTTTTTTTAACCCAAGCCTATATGTGATTAGGAGACAGAGAAACGTTTGTGTTTGAATAAATATCTGTTAATTATTTGAACATAATATTTCTTGTGCTGTGCGATGGTATCATATGGGGACGGAGAACTCTTGGCCGAGTAGATCATTGAATTTGTTCATTGAAGCATCATGTCTAATTATTGTATTTGATATTGATTATTGAGATTGATATAAGAAAGATCATTGTTATTGTTCATTAAAAGGATAGGATATCAGGCAATTGGTGGCCGTGACACACTGTTTAAAATTGTCTATGATTGAATTATCTGCTTTTGGTACTATTATTTTAGAAGTGTTTCCTTGTCATTCATAGACTTACAAAACGTCTATATATAACGCTCATACCCAGCGTTCACACCTATTTAGATTATTTGTAGGATTCTGATATTTCGCTACGGCGAGCCTCAAATTCTATCTTCTTGAGCTGAGCATTTGAGTAGAGTTAGTTAGTTAGTTTTGTTTAGCCTTGTTATATTCCTGCTTGACTTTCGGATTGTATAATTTTAGTTTATTTAATTTTGCATTTGTAATTTTAAAGAAATTTGTATTGGGTGATTTTTTTATAGTTTTGCATTCTAATTAATATTTGTAAAGGCTTACGTAGTCAAACTTCGGTTTGATTACATGCCGGTCTCAACCTTTATATTTGGGCTGTGACATTTATAATCCCAATCAGCTACAGTAAATATATTCAACAGTTTTCTACAATAATTCAAGCTAATGCTCAAAATGAAAGAAGCTGAAGGTTTCCAAACATTGAAGTTTCAACCAAAAGATCATTAGTCTATATGGTATAAAGAAATTTAGTGAGGGAATGACTGGAAATGATCATATTTTCAAGAAGGAATAATTGATTTAAATACAGAGTTTTTTCCTTTGCAGACAACAGAGCAGAAGCAGCTGTCAAAACACAAACAGACTATGGCACATTACTCTATACATCCATCCTATTGGTTTTCATGGTCAGTCAGTCTACAAGAAGAAAATACAGGTACAAGGTTGAAAGAAAACCCTATTAATTGACAGTACATCAGCAACCGCATGCCCCAATATTAATATATACAAAGAGATTCAGTGATCAAACTTCTTGCCACAAAATGTTTCAAGCTTTGCTGATACGATCTTCAATCCACCCATCTGCTACAATCGTAAGACAGGAGTGGTTAATGTCAACAAATCAATATTGAAAATTGGTAGCACAAATAAAGTAGTAGCAATGTTATTTGCAATGTGATGTGAAACACACAATAGTTATTGTTATTATTCTAAACTTATATCTACTCTATAGCACACCTAATTTCTATCAAAACATCAGTCATGGCAAGGATCTATATTAAACTTTGGAGATACTAGAACGATCAAATATTCCTATTTCATTTTTCAAACAAATAAATAAATGATCAGCAAAAATAAAAAATGGAGAACTCTTCAATAGAAAGACTGATCTGAAAAATGGTAATTAATTACCTTAGACCAAAAGAATTCATCAGAGCGCACCACCCAGCACGTCAAACTGCCCAGATATTCTTGCCTTGCAGGTTGGACACATATATCCAACTGAATCTGATTGCATTTCAGTATCAACAACCTCATGGCTGAACTCCACTCCACACCATACACAAACAGTTGTGAACTGTCGTGCGCTAGATATATCTGCAACTTCTGATTCAAACTGGACAGATGCATCATATGCCCCTTCCTGAGTATTAGTTTCCATATTAATTGTTTCCTCAGGTAGAGTGATGTGTTCTTGCTCCGTCCCAAAACTAAATTTAAGTTGCTCAATATCCTCCAGCCTAAACTCCTCAAATTCTGTTATTTTGTCCTCCCCTACTGGAATAAATTCACTTTCTCCCTGCATACATAACAATCACCCAAACTATTATTACAAAATAAATAAAAATCTAGCACGCAAATTTGCATCAATGTCCATGTTCCTATTTGTTTTTCAGGTTACTGAACCAACAACTTCTTTCATTATCAATGGAAAAAATTAATATTTCACGGTCTCTCTCAGCAATGATGCATATTATTTGCCAGGCTTTCAAGGGCATGAAGAAGGATCAGAAAAAACATTAGTTTATTGAATTATAAGAAAAGTAAGATTCTGTAGGAAAATTTTAAATGGCTCGGAGGTAGAATTAAGCATAGCTTTCACAAATATAGTAAGAGATCATCAGTCCACACCAGTTACATCATGTTTCTTAAGAACTTTTCCCTCTCTCTAAGCAAGAGGGAAAAAAAAAAAGAGAAATTCAAATATCAGTAACGAATTTAAAATATATTATGCACAAAAAGTGCAAAAACAGCAATGATCTTACTCTCTAAAGAGAAACAGACACCAGGAATACCTTATCTAAGTTCTCATTGAGTGCTGAGTAATCATGACATTGTTGCAATTGGGAATCTGGGGGTTCAGAAGTTCCATGCATTACTCCATCTTCTTCGAATGGTTGCTGTAAAGTATCCTGTACAATATTATTATCTGCAGCACTGTCATTGTTTCCAGTGTCAATATCTATATCAGCACTCCTACTCACTTCATCAGTCTTACTACGGTCTTGTTCGTCTGTATCAGCCAGACTGATATTGTTATCAATGCTACTAATTTTCTGACTGCTCAATGTTTCACAGGAACAGCTCTCATAATCCTTTTCCTGCTTGAAGAATGATTTGTCCATTTCATCAGTGCAGGCTTCCACACAACCTGTCACATCAAGAGCTCCAGATGTATTACTACCTAGCTTATTAGGAAATGAAGAATTCACCTCAACCTCCAGAATATTACTAGCATCATCAATCATCACATGATCAATTTTTTCTAATTTTAATTCCTGAGATTTGTCAATTACACCACATTCCATATCTGGTTCACCAAGAGACGAATCAGATTTTGGTTCCCCATCAGAAACTGAAGCCAAAAGGTCCTCATTAGGAACTAGATTCTGTTGGTCAGATGTAAACCCACCACTGGGTTCGTGGTTAGGATCAGGAGATGCTGTTAGAATGGAGTTCTGAGCAATTTCAATCAGCGCATCCATTTTGGATATTTTTGTAGGCAAATCATCTTTGCTATGAGATTCTCTTTTCTTTTGCAAAGCCATTCTATCAAGAGGAGACTCTTCAATCCCTCTCACATAATTCCTCACATGGACTCCGACATGACCATTATACTGACGCCTTTCTTGAAATACCTTATGGCAAAACTGGCATTCATATTTCCCATCTTTAACTATTACACCATCACCAACAGAAGAACCAAGTCTATACCTCCTTGTAGTTTTATGGTGAAATGACAAAAGGTGCTGCAGATATGTGTCCTTCTCATCAAATGTCATATTACATTTGTGGCATTCAAAAAGGTCACGTATCTGAACATCTGCCAACTCCATATTGCCAATTTCCAACAAGGCGAGACTCTTCTCATGTTCACTAGATTGCCGCTGACCTTCCTCCTTCCCAGTAGCGCCTGCATACTGTTGCGCATACTGTTAGACAATGTTAAATTCACCAATGTTATGAAGCAATATTTACTTACACTTTCAGAAGCCACAATTTGGACTTGCTGAATGTCATCACTTGCATAATTCTCCGCTTGTCGTAAATCATAAGATCCAAAGAAAGATTGCAAATATGCTGAGACTTCCTTACAGGATATAAAGTGCTGTCCACCAGGACTGGATAATATGACAGACAAAAATGTACCTTAGAGTCAGCTAAAGAAATGGTAATGCATGCATATCGGAGAGAGGAGAATGGAAGTAGAAAAACATGAGGTGTTTCCCTATCAATTGGTTGAGCAGGAACATGGCGCGCAATTCTTAGAATTACACCAAGCCATTACTAATCAATAATTTTGCATTCGATAGGGAAACAAAATCATGAATTCGAACAGCGAAAAAAGGGACGCAAATTACAAAAACTGCTTAAGTAATAGGTTTGGTCATTATTTACTTTCCTAACTAGCAGTAGCAGTTACAAAAATTCACTCCGAAATCATTGCACAAGTTGTGACAGCTCAGACGGCACAGCAAGAAAAAGACACTGCAATGTAAGAGAGTAAAACCTAGCATGATAGCAACAACAATTAGCATGGATTTGCATGGTCAATCAAGAAACATACATAAAAATTTAGATTCTCTGTTCGAACTTCGAATTGTAGCTTCTAGTGACAAATGACCAGCATAGCAACCATCATTAGTGCTTAAACTAACATCCTATAACTTTCAATTGCGACAAGGCTGAAATAAACTACTATTAGAGTTTTTTGGCAATGAAGCCCTGCTTCAATCCTGTACTATAACTTAAAAACAATCAAATACCTTAAATATCTTCGGCAATAAACCCAAGCACGGCCTTCTTTCCTCTTGAGTCCAAGCAGTAGCTTCCAACCAACCGGCAAGGTATCACCAAACAAGCTAGCATCAACAATTTTTCTCTTCTTTCTCCTACTGCACCACTCCCCTTCTAAGTCCCTGAAAAATCCCAACAGCTCTTCTTCTTTATGCATCCCTTGGGTTCTCCTACTCAATTCCTCTTTGTAAGGATCCTCCATACTTGCCAATCTCACTAAATCCACTACAACTCCATTCTGGTTCACTAGTTCCATACCCATTGTGTTGTCTCTTGCCTCCACGTTCAAGAATTTCATTTTTGGCTTCCTTCCTCTTTTCCTCTTTCTCTCCCCAATTTTGAAGTTCCCACTTAACACTGGCGATTCTACTCCTCGTAAATGATGCGAATTGAAATTAATGGCTTCATTGAGATGACTAAAGCTATCAAAATCTACTAAATCTAATTGTTCGAATTCAGGATGAGTAGCGAGCAATTGCTTCAGATGACGGATTATAGAATGATTCTCTAAGTGATCGGAGTCTGTTGTGGGGTTATTAGAAGCAAGAGTTGAATTTGGAGGATTTGGGGTTTTGGGGAGGAGACCTGCTAAACGGTGACGGTGGTGGTGATGGTGGGAGGATGGGCGGGAGTAGGTCTGGCGGCGGGAGCCGGCGCTCTCATTGAAGCTTGACCTGTCAATAACAGGAGTGACGATGTCATCAGTCCGGTGAGGGTCGAAGGAGGTAGAAGAGCAAAGAGATAGAGCACGGAGTTCTGATTGGGAGAGTGTTGTCATATCTATGAATGGGAGGAAGCCTAGAGCTGAGCTAGAGGGTTGCACGGCGGTCGTGGTGGCCATCTCGGTGCTGATGATGGTGACCGGAGGGAAGCAAAGGTGTTAATTTTTTTTACACGAAGATTGATAAAAGAAGACTGTAGTAAGCAAAGAAGACTGCGTCCTTTTACCCGTTTCCGGTCCCGGATGAGAAATTTGACACATGTAATTAAAGGAATTACGAAATTAAATTACAAAATTTCAGAAAAGATTATTTTCTTCTTCAGACAATTTTTGGCACGTGAAACGGGACTGAGAAATTATATTATCAAAATGTGCCAATAATATGCTGCCCTTGTACTATACATGTTTATTACATTAGCCCTCCTGCTTTACTAGTAGTAATATTAAGCTTTTGAATTGATAAAAAATTTTATACGGGCTTTTATCTAACAGATTTAACGGCACGTGGTTAATAAACTAACTAGAGACATGTCTTAAAAAACTTAATATATCGCTAATTGCTACCAACTCCCGACTCCCGCATCTATTTCCTAAGAGTATCTCCAACCTAAATATAAATTTTAACATATATAGCATGTTCAAATAGAAAGTGTGATAATGATTTTTTTAAACTCAAAGACAAGACATTTAAACATTACAGAGAACTCTTCGATGGGTAAAATTTTATAACTAAAATTGTGTTGATATAATTATCAAATATAATTAAAATTTTAATTATAAACACTATTAAATAAATGAGAGAAGCCAAAATTAAATCAAACCCAAGACCTATTATAATTTTCAATAGAACTCTCCCTTAACAGAAACTCTTCCATGGTTGCTAGGGCTGCCGTCGTCCCTTTTTGGCCCGCAATAGCCCAAATCCTTCTCTTTTTTTTTTTTTCTTAGTTTTCTGCAGATCTATGTTGTTTAGCAATTTTAACACCTTGGTGTTCGTCAGTTTGAGACTTTTGGAGCTTGAAGAGGAGAAAAATTTCAGATCTAAAAATCTGTTAATCAGAGCTACTCGGATTCTTACAAATCTGTCGATGCTAGCCTTGAATTGGATTCTTCTCCCATTTGTTTCCACAGATGAGCATTAATGGAGTTAAAGCTGGCTGTGTTCATATGTTTTTACTGTTTTTTTTTTTTTTTATCTTATGGTCTGTTGTTTAGTGTTTATTTTGTCTCTGTACAATCTTATTTTACCTATGTGCAATTTCTAGGGTTTATCTCTTTATTTTGTTTATCTTTTTTTATTTTAGTCCTTGTAATTTTCTACTTGTCCCAAATATCTAGATGAGCTAGTAATCTGTTTTACAGTTTCTGGATATGCAGTTTTTTCAACAATTACTGTAATTCTGATTCATTTATTTTGTAGTAAAATTATGACAAATATATTTTTATTCATTATAAAAAAAAAATTAAATCAAACCCAAAATTTTTCTTAGGCAAAGAATGTTTGATAAATTGCAAGCAATTCATTCTCTTCTCAATTAAAAAAAAAAGGCGCTTGAAATTGCTCTGAAAATATTGAAAAGTTATTGTCAATTTCAACACTTTTGACTGACAGCCCATCTTTGTCTCTTTTTTTTCTTGAAAAGTTCCATCTTGCTTATGTGGCATATTTGGGTTGAAGATGTTCTAAGAGAAATTATATAATGAATCAGAAACACCGTATCACTTAACTAACTTGACATGATAAATCAATAATTAACATCCATTTGGATTAAAAAATTGCACATCACACATTATATGTCTCTCATCCTCAAATTTTTCTCTTCCTTGTCATTTCTTCTTCTCTTTCTCCGTTCAAACCACAACTAACTATTCCTCTTCTCCATTTAGAAACACAAAAACAGTTCCAGCTACAGTTAATTTGTTCCTTTTTCCCTTGCCGTTTTAGGAAAATTCTAGGTTCATTGGGCATGTATTATGTCACTGAATTCATTACTGAAAAATGATTTGAGTATGTTAGGGAAGGAAGAACAATAATGTTTTGTCAATTCTTCATAAAACAAAATCAAATTCTTGCTTGAAGTATAACTTAGAGTCCTTTGAAACCCCCCAATTTCCATTGCTAATTTTTCCAACAAAACGAAATCATAAAGAAAATAGTTTTTTTTTTTTTTGGGAATTTTCATCAAAACAAAAATAATAACAAAACGATATGCCTGTTTTAAGGAAATAAAAAACGAAAATTGATGATAATTTTCTCATCCAAAAGCAAATAAAAGAGATGTATTGAAACTGGAGAGAGAAATGTGATGAACGGAAAGAAGAAGAAGCAGAAACGGCAAAACGACGTCATTTTGAAACAAATCAAACATTAACCTGCCTCCCAATAGTTTAACAAACCGTTAACTCTATTAGATAAGGGACCAATGTAAAAATATGTTGTTGTCAATTCAGGGACTTGATATCACTATTAATAAAGTGAGGGGTAATATAAAAAAGAGAATATAGTATAGGGGACTCATAATCATAATGTTATTTGCCGATTAAAATGATGATATTTGTTTGGTAATAAAATAAAATTTTGAGATTAATTGATTCAATTTGCAATGCATAAAAAAAAAAGAAAAAAAAGCACTCAATGACGTTAAACATAAGTACCTAACTAAAAAAAAAAAAAAAAGGTACATAACTAAATGAGATTCAATAAAAGGATAAACAAGATTCATTCATTATTTTGAAAAAATAATGAAACATAAGTACATAACTAAATGAAAATTCAAAATGCTTGGAAATAAAAATTAGAGAATATCTACAATACCTACTAATTAAATCAAATACACTTATTAAACCTTTCAAATCCTAGAAGGAAATTAGGGTTTGCTCCTACTAGAGTATTCTTATTTTTTTACATGGTGAATTGCTGGCTCAATTTAGAAAATTTTTTTTTTTTTGATAAACGATAAAAATATCATTGTCGTAATTTTACTACGAGAGAAATGAATCAGAATTACAGCAATTGTCGGGAAGACTGCCTACCCAAAAATTGTAAAACAGATTACTAGCCCATCTAGATATTTGGGACAAGTAGAAAATGACGAAGATTAAAATAAAAAAAGATGAACCAAAAGAAAGGGATGAACCATAGAGATTGCACAGAGGCAAAATAAACACTAATCAATAGACAAAAAAAAAAAAGTTAAAAATGAACACAGCCAGCTTTAACTCCATTAATGCTCATCCGTGAAAACAAATGGGAGAAGAATCCAATCCAAAGCTAGCCATCGACAGATTTGTAAGAATCCGAGTAGATCTGACTAACAGATTTCTAGATCTGAAGTTTTCTCCTTCTTCAAGCTCTAAAAGTCTCAAACCGATGAATACCAAGGTGTTAAAGTTGCTAAACAACATAGATATGCAGAAAAAAAGAAAAAGAAAAAGAAAAGAAGAAGGATTTGGGCTACCGCCGGCCAAAAAGGGACGACGGCAGCCCTAGCTACCATGAAAGAGCTTCCGTATTAAATTGGTAACCAGTGGATTTATATCTCTTATCATATTATCAAATAGAGAAATTAGTTTCAACAATCTAATAATGCAATTTTTTTAATAAATGGAAAATTCAAAACCTTGAGAAGGTAAATAAGAGAATATCCACAATACCTTGATTAAATCATATACAAATACTGTAGTGAATAAACTCTTTAAAGATACAACCTACTTCGCATTTGATATCAAAATTTAATAATAAAAAAAGTAGTGAGTCATTAAAAAAATAAATTTAGAAATTTCAAATATCTAGTGAGTAATTAAAAAATAAAAAAACATTTCTTTTGAAGAGCTATATATAAATCTATAATATGTCACCGTTTAGATAAAACTAAAAGTATTTGTAACCATCCCGTAATTTGAACTGGACCAAATCATATTAACGGTGATAAAATAATTTTAGATTTTAACACATTTACATTTTAAAACTGGAATTTAAAACTTTTGATAAAGCAGAACAATCCTTAATAATTGTTCTATGATAGTCATATTTATACTGATTAAGCATTATGTCCTCTTCAATGTTATTGCTTAAAAATTTTATTTCCATATAAATATTTTAAGGTCCCGTTATTTTCAAAGTGAATTTTGTTAATGACAGAGCAATTAGTTTTTACTAATATTAAATTGGCATAATTTCCCTTAGGTATTGAAGAGATATTTAACAACCGTTAAAATATTTTACCGTCTTTTTTCTTATTATTATTGTCCTCTGTTTCTCAAAATCGACAAATCCAAAGGGAAAAAAAGGGGAGAAAATTTTTTGTGGTGTTTTCGTTTGAATACTTTGCCATTGTTGCTTGTAACTGTATATGGTTTAATGTGAATCAAGCTTTTTCCATTATTTTTACTTGTCAAAATAACCGACCATTACAAGGATAACAAAAAGATATATAAAGATAGATTTTGTGATACCATGATATTATCCATTACATAGTGTATTTATGTGATAAGTTAATATTATTGTGAGCATATATAGTTTTATTTATGAGTATTTCGCTCTGATTGTTTATCTTATTGTTATTATTTGGGAATTACAGGTATCTAGAAAACTCCAGGAGTTATTGTGAAGATTACTGCATAATTCACTGCCCTCTGGTTGTAATTTTAAGATCAGATTTTCCTCTATTACGCTTTGCTGTCCCTTTTGTGTTAAAAGAATCAACTTTAACACCCCATTTTTGGGCCATTATAATAGAGAGAGCCTCTGGTTTTGCAGATGAGTTTTCTAATGGTTGCCAGAGCGTTATCTCTTCACGAGTATAGCAGCGTCCTGTAGATACTATCGAACTTAGCGTATACAAACGTTAAAATTAATCAAGAAACGGAATGGTTGATTTAAAATATTTGCAATTCAGGTTCACTGTTTGAGTAGATAAGGCAATTTGGTCAGTATAAGGTTAGTAAAATTTACTTGCTATGTGATTAAAAAAATTTGCTCCGCCATTACTTTAACCCTTTTATATAAACATGGACTTCTCATTATAATTAAACCTAATAAAAATTAAACTCCCAAAGCATCGTGTTCTTTCCAAAGAATTGTAGGGATTTCTTCTTCTTTTTTTTTTATCTCAATGTTTTTTCTTCTAGCTCAATAAAAACTTACAACACTTAACTAATTAATTAATCACCATCTTTTCTCTTCACGTTACTTTAACTTAATAGAAACTTACAACATTTAATTAAAAAAAACGTATTTACTAGTAACATATGAAACATATAAGATATATCAAGTTATAACACTTCTGTTATTACACATTAATATACATTAACTATATTTAGAAACTTCATTTATGCTTCTAAAACCTATACTATATTAATTAAGAAGCTAGTATTTAAATTAAGAAAATGTCCCATCACTCACAAATAACATTGTTAAGTTAAAAAAAAAGATAGGGAAATGTCCAAAAAGCCCCATGCAATATGCATCCCATTCCCAACTCAAGGTCACATAAACCCAATGCTTCAACTTGCAAAACTACTCCATCACAAAGGCTTTTACATTACCTTTGTTCATACGGAATTCAATTATAAACGCTTGCTAAAATCTAGAGGCCCTAATTCCCTCGCCGGCTTGCCGGACTTTGTGTTCGAAACTATTACTGACGGTCTTCCTCCGGCTAGCAATTTTGACCGTAATCAGGATGTTGTAGCTCTTTTAAAATCTACTTCAACAAACTGCTTAGCTCCATTTCGCGAACTTCTTGGGAAACTAAGTGCATCCTCTAGTGTTCCTGAAATAAGTTGTATAATTACTGATATGTCCTTTGCTCTTGATGCTGCTGCAGAAATTGGAGTTCCTCAAGTCTTGTTTTGGGTTCCAAGTGCTTGTGGTTTATTAGGTTATGCTTATTTTAAGTATCTTATGCAAAAAGGCTTAGTGCCTCTCAAAGGTATACATGTTAACAGAAATTAAATTAGTTTTATTATACATTAAGATTTTAATAACTTCATGTAACTAGTAATAAATATTTATATACTATAAGAAATATTTAGAAATTTCTAATTTCATGATTTTATTTCACAGACAGTGACTGTTTAAGAAATGGGTACATGGAGACAACTGTGGATTCAATTCCGGGCATGGAGGGGATTCGTTTAAAGGACTTCCCAACATTTATTCGTACAATAGATGAAAATGATTTCTTCCTAAACTATGCACTTAAAGAAGTAGAAAGAACCTCAAAAGTTACAGCTATTATTCTCAATGCATTAGATGATTTAGAGCATGAAATTTTAGTTTCTCTATCTTCAATTTTCCCCCCTCCAATTTACTCAATTGGTCCTCTTCACGCACTTCTTGATAAAATTGGTATAGAAAATAGTTTAACATTTAATATTGGCTCCAATTTATGGAATGAAGATCATAAATGCCTTGAATGGCTAGATTCCAAGAAACCAAATTCAGTTCTTTACATAAATTTTGGTAGTGTTACTATAATAACACCACAGGAACTTGTAGAACTTGCATGGGGACTTGCTAATTGCGAGAAAGATTTTCTATGGATAATTAGACCTGATCTTGTAAATGGAAAATCCATAGACTTACCAAAAGATTTTCTTAATGAGATTAAAGAAAGAGGTTTGATTACAAGTTGGTGTCCACAAGAGGAAATTCTGAAGCACCCATCAATTGGAGGGTTTTTAAGCCATATGGGTTGGAATTCAATACTAGAAAGCTTGACAAGTGGAGTTCCAATTATTTGTTTTCCATTTGGAGGTGATCAACAAACTAATTGTTGGTATGCTTGCAACAAATGGGGTATTGGTTTGGAGATTGAGAGTAAAATGAAAAGAGATGAAGTAGAGAAGGTTGTTAGGGTTTTAATGGAAGGTGAAAAGGGAAAGGAAATGAAGAAGAAAGTAATGGAGTGGCAGAGAAAGGCTGAAGAAGCTGTTGCTCCTAATGGCAAATCATTTTTGAATTTTGATCGATTGGTCAATGAGGTTTTATTGTCAAAAGTTGGTACAAATGAATGATTATTTATTGTGTGCTTTTTAGGCAAAATTATTTATTGTTTTACAATATAAATTTGATAAATTTTACGTAGACACTTTTATGAACTGTTTATGTATTTATATATCTAAATGAATAATATTAAATGGAAATTATACTATGTTAAAATACATTATTTATTTATTATTAATATCTTGATGGTTTTGTATACTGGATTAAAATACTTCTGTTAGCATGATTATAGGAACAGTTGTCTGTGCATTTTTATAGGATACCTGATTTTAATAGATTTGTTTAGCATAATTCCAGTAATTGTAATTCTTGCCTCATATTCTCATGTATAAATAGATGTTATATCTCTGTAAATATTAACACAAAAATACAAGATTTCAGCTATATCATCTCTGCCAATATGGTATTAGAGCCATAAGGCTTTTTTTTCTTTTCTTTTTTTTTTCAGAATATGGGATCTCCATCTCTTTGAAATCTGTCCAGACCAATTTTTTGCCAAGCCAAGATGGAGAAATCTGAAACTCCCAAACCCATTGCAAAGGTGCTGTCTGGCTCTAACTATAATATTTGAGTTCAAGGAATGAAGAGTTTTTTGATAGGTCACAAGCTTTGTCGTATTGTTACCGATGATATAACTAAGCCGTCAAAAGCAAATAAGGAAACTAATGCGACATTCTCAGAGCATCTTGAGGATTGGGACAAGAAAAATCATCATATTATCACATGGTTCTGTAATACTTTTGTCCCATCGATTCATATTCAATATGCTGATTATGACTCTGCAAAAGAAACCTAGGATTTTTTGGCTAAACGTTATTAGACCACTGATCTTGCACACTATTATCAATTATGGACTACTCTCCATAACTTGAAACAAGAAGTGAGTCAGTCTATTAATGATTTTCTTGTGCAGGTACAACCAATTTGGAATCAACTATCTCAAGCCAAAATCAGTAAAGATAATCTTCATCTAATTCAAGTTCTCATGGCTATTTGACCAAAGTATGAGGTTGTTCGGGCATCTTTACTTCAGATCATTGGATACCACTAGTCAAGAGATTCTTTTTGAAGAAACTCGTCTCAATTTGGATAAAACTCCTCAATTTGATGCAGCTCTTGCAACTGCTCGACCATCACATAAAAAATCTAGCACACAAATCTGTAAGAATTGTAATCAAACTAGTCATATTTTTGCTATTTAACCAACTATAGAATGCAAATATTATCATGGTTATGGCCATATTCTTGAAAATTGTTCCATACGTCCTCCAAAGCCAAAAGGTGGGACTTCAAAGCATAAGAACATCTCCAAGCCTGGATCTTCCTCTATCACTGTTGTTGCTGCTACATAAGGTTCTACTGCCATCACCATGAGTGACCTTGAGGCTTTACTCAAATAGGTTATAGCTTCCAATATCCCTGCTGCTATGTCTACTACTCCAAGTAATTCTTGTAGGTTATTTGACTCTGCTTGTTGCTATCATATGACCTCTAATCTTAAATTTCTATCTTCTCCACAACCTGTATCTTCCTTACCACTAATTCTTACTGCAAATGGTACAACCATGAACATCGCACACACTGGTCGTGTGTCTACTTCCAAAGTTCATCTTTTTTACTCCTATTATATCCTTAACATGGCTCTTAATCTTATTTATATTGGTCAGTTATGTGAAAAAAGGACTAAATGTTATTTTTTTCTCCACTTGGTGTACATGTCCAGGATCCACAGATGGGACAGATTCTTGGGATAGGTCGCAACCAATGGGGGTATTGGAATGGAGATTGTTAGTAATATGAAAAGATAGGAAGTGGAAAATGTTGTTATGGAAGGAGAAAAGGGCAAAGAAATGAAGAAAAAATCAATGGAGTGGAAACAGTGGCGGACCCACGTTGTGCCTAGAGTGGACTTCCGTCTACCCTCACTTTTTAAATAATTTGAAATTGATTATTACAATATAAAGTGCATTGGTTTGGTGGTAGGGTGCTTCACATAGTAAGTTAACTTCCCTGGTTTGAATCTCAGATATTCAAAGTTAAGTTAATTTTTTTTTTCCCTTTTCCCATTTTATTCATGTAAACTTGTAAATCTTAATTTTAGTTTACAATTTGCTTTTATCTCTTAAATCCACACACACACACACACACACACACACACACACATATATATATATATATTTTATTTTTTTTTTTGCCCACCCTCACATAATACTCTAGGTCCGCCCCTGAGTGGAAAAGAAAAGCTGAAGCGGCTGTGGCTTCTAGTGGTAAATCATTTCTGAATTTTAGTAGATTGGTCAATCCAAGTGTTCCAATAAAAAAT
>CATIWJ010349176.1:0-35406 GCA_949640765.1 Croton laevigatus | reverse complement strand
GAATGTGAACTAATCAAATGGTATGTACAAAAGGTAAGTGAACTTCTCAAGAAAAACAAGATGCAGAAGACAAGAGTTTTTACAGTGTCGTTCTCTCTTGATTTGGTTTATTGATAGACCTATTTAGTTTAAGCAGGTATTGTCCTTATATTTGCTTAATATAATATAATAATGGTTAATCACTTTGACTGGACCATAGAAAAATGACAGCAGTTAGGAATTGGGTACTATCAAAGAAAGGACTGAAATCATAATTTCAAAGCAATTGATGTTCCTTTCCTAACAGCTTCTCTGAAATGAAAGAAATTGCTATTAACCTTAATGATGATGTCAAAGCAAAATCACAACAAAAGGGAGAAAACAAAATAGTAGTTAATTAATTTCAAAGCAATTGATGTCAATTTTCTCTTATTTTTTCATAGATTGATTGCAAATTTTAACAGTAGCAGAACTACTTATTTGCAAAAACAAAAGGAGAGAAAGAAAATTACAATCTTAATTCAACTAGTGCAAGAAGACCATTTTTGCTTAATGAGAACCAAAATTCATGACAAATTGAAGCACGGAGTCGAGGACAAAAACCAGAGAATAATCAAATGGATTTGCAAAATCTATCACAAATGCAGGAAAAAGAAAAAGCAGCCATAAACAAGTTAATTATTATTTGGGATATATACAAGATCAGTTTAGAAATGATTAACTAATTGGCTGGAGATGTTTTGAAATCTTTTTATGCTATCCCATATCGCTTGCTAAAGGGCTGCCGAACCGAGTATTTGAGCTTGGCTCATTTATTTTTCAAGCAGCTTGTTTAGTGAACGAGATTTTTATCGAGCCGAGTCTTGAGTATCTCACGAACAGGTCGTTTGCTATAAAACCCTAAAGAGGAAAAAAAGATATTATGGATAGATAGTTAGATACAAATTATTATTTAAGTATTAAGTAGTCGTTATTTGCAATAAATGTGAAATTCTAAACTAAAAACATTGATTTAATACATATTTTAGGCAACAATAAAATTAAGAAAGTTCAGCTTGAGCCTGCTCGTTTAGTTATCGACTCAACTCATTTGATTTCTGAACGAGCTTAAATTGAGCCAAACTTTGAGTTGCTCGCAAACGGTTCGACTCATTCACACCCCTAGACATTGGGAAAATGTTTAGAAGCTCTCTCTGTTGAGTCCCTAATCCCAATTTTATAATTTTTCTATATTTATTTTCATTCTATTTAATTTCCTAATTGAATCATTTAAAATTATCAATAATGCAAGTTGTAACTCTCATCCTCCTCTTCTTCTTAGCTATTTAAATCCTTCTTCTAGGGGATTAGTAAGAAACTTCTCTCTAAAAAACCTTTCCCTTGTGGCCGTCGCCGGTGCTTCCCACTGATGGTGGCCACCCTCTCTTTGTTTCTTTGCTATTTTATCTAATAATCATTTGCTTATGTCTTTCTCTCTAAGAGAATAGTGCAATTTTTTTTGCCTCTGTGCAAATCTTAGGATTCATCCTTTTTTTTTTGTTTTTTTTGTTTAGACTGTTTTCTTTTTGTTGATCTTCGTTTCGTTCTTGTGGATTTGCTGGTTTTCTTTCCTATGGAATGATCAGTGCCGAAGGGGGAGGAGGCCAGATTTGTTTGTGTTGTTCTTTGTTTCGTGTTGTTTTGGGTTATTGTTCTTTGCTCTGCTGGAAACCATCAACAGAGGCCAGATCATGTTTGGTCTGGTTGACGACACAAGCTGCACTCCAACTGTTCAATAAAATACCTCAATGGCAATTCACTTATAGCATGTGGGGTATCCTGCATAGTTAGCTTGCTAATTGTATTTTTTTGGCTTCTGCTTCTATGTTTTTTATTTTGTTTCAGTCATTGTAATTTTCTACATGTCCCAAATATCTAGTGGGCTATGGGTAATTTATTTTACAGTTTTTGGGTAGACAATCTTCCTAACAATTGCTGTATTGCAGATTTTTTTTTTCTCATAGTAAAATTACGAATATGATGTTTTTATCCTTTATCCAAAAAAAAAAAATCCTTCTTCTTCTTTTTCATCTATCTCATCCAAATTTCTCTTAAAAATACAATCAAAATAATTGTATTTTATTATATATGTATATGTATATATTTTTAATTTTTGGCCCTCCTCCTCAATATCTGCTTCTTCTTCCAGTGGTATTAAAGCCAAAGGCCGTGCGCGGATAGGCAGCGAGTCTCTGTCCAAGGAGTCCATAAGTTTAAAGTATTGCCAGGAGCATATTCCGGTCTGAGTCATACGCCGTCGTTCTTCGTGATACTTTTTCCGGAGCTTCTCCATCTTGTGGCGGCACTGGATGACGGTTTTAACTGGGTGATTGTTGCAGTCATAACCACACCGTACTGCGACGGTGGTCGCCACCTCTTCCCCCTATTTTAAAGAGTACCATTTTTCTTGGTAGGCTTGGATTAGATGGACAGTTTCCTGGTGGGTCCATGGAACTGGGTGGAGTTTCATGGCTTTGGATGAAGATAATGGAGGTTCTGGCTGGCGATGATGGAGAAGGAGAAGGCGACGGTGTAGCCATAGTTCGAACGTGGGATGGTAGCGGTGTTGACGGCTGAGGAACTGGTGGTGGTTCGTATCAGGTTTTGGAAGCGTATCCGCTAAGCTTTGGCGGTCCGAAACCCGAAGGATCATGAATGAACCTATTTAGTCTCACTTGTGGTTCCAGTATAATAGAGTTATACTATAGAATCTTTTAACGGGTCTTTTCTTCCAATTTATTCTTCTAAATGCCCCAAAAAGTATGAGAGTCTTTTTTTGCATCCCCTTTTTATAAATGACTCAAAAAGTAAGAGAGAGGGGATCACATATTGTCTGCATATAATATTAAAATAAATAATCCTTCAATTTTAAAATTAATGAAATTTTTACTATTAATCTTTTTTTTCTATAATTTTCTTCATTTTCTACCTCAAAAAGTAATTAATTCACATCCACTTATTATAAAAATAGAGCCCACATATACTAAAAATAAATTATATCTACTACAAGACAAAGGGCAAAATTATTTTATTTTAACTAAAAATACCAAAAGTCTCACTTATTCTAAAACAATGATTTGTCCTAAAATCTCAATAAAATTAAAATGGAGGTAGTATTTTAATTGGAGTATAAGTAAGATGGAGGTTCGCCTCAAACTTTTTAAAAGCACTTTTCTAATTATAAAAATATATATTTTTAATATTTGAAAATAAAGGTATAAATATAATATTTCAAAAAATAATTATATGTTTACGAAATAAATTACAAAAACTTCAAATTAATGATTTCATTGGCAATAGCTGAAAATTTTTTTCACCTAATGGAATAAATAAGAAATTAACAAGAATTAGTTGAAAATTTTTTTTCCTTCCATTTGATGAAGAAGAAAAAGAATTTATTAGTAATGAAGTTTTAAAATTTAGAGGCTTTAAAAAATGGAGGCCACGTGCAAATATTCTGCTTGTACAGTTTTATTAATGAGGCTGGTAAGGTGTAGAGAGTGACAGAGGCGCGTGTATTATAAAAGAGGAGCGTTGAGTAACGGTTGCAGATATTTTAAGGGTTGCATGAAGAAAAGGTGATTCAGCTATACGTTAAGAGTTGCATGCTAAGTGAAAAAATTATGTAGAATAAATGAAAATACACATAATGCCTAAACCTTAAAAAGAAATTGAACGAATTTAGCATCCAACTACAAAAAATTGAGCAGAGTACACTTTAATTAATTTTATGTAGTTGAGAGTTTAATTCTTTCACTTCTTTCCTTTTAAAAAATAAGGCTTATATTGAAAACTTAGAGTATTTTACAAATTAATTATTGTCACATCCTAATTCTTAGTTAACGGGAAGTTAATGGAATTGAGTATTTAAAAAAAATTAAGTAAAAAAAATGGATTTAAAAAAAAACAGAGAGAGAGAGATTAAATTGTGGATCTTAAAGAAATATTAGATTGAACGGAATTTTCTAATTTAAGGATCAACTTGTAGTTTGGGAAAAAGTGAGGATACATGCAGGATTTATCTATGGAAATGGTTAACATGGCAAAACGCAAATGTACGGTGATAATATCATGGATAGGTGGTAAAGCCCCTAAAAATGTAGACTTGTAGTAGTGGGAAAATGAATTAAGATTAGGAAGGAAAAAACAGCCCAAAGCTTAGAACTCCTCTTACCATAATCTACTCCCACCGAAAATTAACCATCCCCTGAAATCAAAAAGAAATTTTAAGGAATTTAAAACCTGTCATGCCAAGAAGAATGGAAAAGCAAAATAAGAGTTAGACAAGGAAGAAGAAGCAAAGGAAAATTTAGCAATTTCTGTTAACAAAACCAAAAGAAATTCAAAATATATTTTTATTAATTTCTCTACTAGAACTAGAAAATGAGATCGGAAAATGCCTCCTGAGACTAAGTAGACTCAATTCAGCAGAATAAATAGCTCAACCCACCACCGGAAGGCCGATATTCGGTCGGATTATCCGTTCGGTTCACGGGTAACCCGACAGCTTCTCAAGCTGTTTTCAAGAGTTTCGGTCACTTTCCATCCACTTTAAAGCCTGAACTGAGTCGGCGATGTCCAGAGGAGGAAGTCAGTGTCCAATTTGCCGCTGGAGGTGGCCAAAAACTTCATTGGGCTTTGTGGGCTTCGGGTTTGGTGGGTATCCGACGCAGAGGAAGCGGGCGAATGTGGCGAGCGAAACACAGAACCAGGCGCATTTTGGGGAAAATTGTGCCTTGGGTACCTCGAATTTGCACAGTAGCGGGCGTTACTCCTAGAGTCTTTTTGGCTATGCAAGTAAGCCCTTCGTGTTGCATTTTAACCCCTGGAATTTATTCATTTTCTCAATTAAGCCCAGCAGATTGATTTAAAGTGTAATTAAGATTTATTTTAATGAATTAATTATTTAGAGACTCAAAACAAGTACAAATGGAGTTATTAAAATGTTTTTAATATTTTCTTAAGGTCTGGACAGTAGGGAAGAGAGGAAGAAAATAAGGAATTACGGCAGATCGACAACCAAGTTCAGTGCTTTAAAAGTGTAACACCCCAAATCCGCCTCACGAGTAAGACAAATTGAGGTATCACATGTGTCTCTCGACGGTACTTAGAACATATAATTTTCTTTATTATTAAATATTTTCACTATCACATTACACTATAATAAGGTATTTTAATATAATATAGAAATTTCTCTACAATATTCTTAGTATATGCCACGCTAATCCTTTGTCAGATTCGGTTGGCACTCCGCTCTACTGGTTCTTTCTTGACTTCTAATTCTGGCACCTACAAGCTAGCAAAAACTAACTTGCTAAGTGTTTCGCTTAGTGGATACTTTACACATACATTTCAAATATTACATAACAAGAGTTCACGTCCATATAATTATCAGGTAGAGCACTACATAGCATCGTAACACGACATATCATTTATTCTCAGAAAGTTGAGTAAAGGTAAAGTATCAAACCTGAAAATCCGTCCGCAAATCGATCCTACGCGGATATCCTTTAATTTCGACGTGTCTCAGTGGTTTTGGGTCCTGCACACGGCAGCAAACCAGAAGGATCTGTCCGAAATTTGCCAAAACGCATGCCCTGTTCGCGTTTCAACCTTCAATAGCTGCGTTTCTTCACCATCGGCCCACGAAGCCCGTTAGCGTTTTCGACGACGGTTGGCTGCAAACCAGGTACCGGTGAACTCCTTTCAACGGCGCCGACTTGTTGGTGGTCTTATCTCAGACGGTGAGCAACAGGAGAGGGAGATATTCCGGCTGGAAATTTGGTTGACCAGTTTGAGCTTCTGGTTTGACCGCCTTCGTTCGACGGCATCCAGCGGCAAGTCGACGAGTTTCTTACCTGAAAACGATTCCTCTCAACTCGAACTACAACTCTACAATCTCATATTTGGCTATAAATACACAGAATTCAATCTCTAATTTTCAAATTTATTTCCCTGTTTTCGGTTTCTATTTTCCCTTCTTCTTTAGTTCTTTTTTTTTTCTTTTGCTCTATTTTCTTTTTTTTTTTCCTACCTTCCTCAACCTCCTTCACCCACCTTATTAATTCCATTTTAATTACATCTTTATCAACTCTTCCTTTTTTTTTAAATTTAATTTTATTATTATATTATTTATATTTATATTTTATATTTTGTAATTATTATTATTATTAAAAATAAGATTTACAACTAACCTCATGATACCACTAATCTAGGTTTACGGGCGTTACAAAAAGTGTTTGAACTGAATTTTATTTTTGGAGTATTCGAATTGAATTTTTACGTTTTGAACTGAATTTAAATATTTGATTGAGTTGGGAACTCGAATGTGTGTTCGAGCCGTGTTTAAATGTTTTTATGAATTTTATTACTGAAACGGTAGTCGTATGCGCGATTATACCAGCACAGGCAAAACGCTCCTACCAAGAGCGGAGCTGTGATATAAATGAGATTTAAGTATAATTTTTCAATAGTCGATGTTTTATATAAAATTGAAGCATGTTGAATGGGTGTAGATATTATTAGATTATATTTTCAAAAATGATTCGAATTATTGATTAATCGATATTGAGAAATGGTATTTATATATTATTGAAATATGAAAGGATTATTGATTTACTGAATGATTATTGAATCACTGAATGATTGAGAATGTGAATTTAAGGAAATGTTAATTGCTCTACTCGATCAAAAGGGTCCTAGTGATAAGAGTATGTCACGACATATGGTATACCTGCGCAGTATAATCTGATTGAATTGTGATATGTGAAATGAAATGAGAAACAATGGACGTAGCTGCGATCTATGACCTAGTGATGAATTCAATTCGTGAATAGCTGCAATGTATATCCGAATTGAGCAGTGATTTATACAATTCGCGAATAGCCGCGATATATATCCGAATTGTACCCTTAGTCTTATCCTCAGTAATCCTGTCGAACCAGTAGAGCGATTGAAAAGTGAATTTGTTATGCAATTGAGTAGGTAAAACGATATGGATTTTCGAATGTAAAATATTACTGATTTATGATAGAAAAGTGTTATTGATTTTCAAATAAAAGTAATAATGATTTTCAGATGAGAAGTGAGATTGATTTTTGAATATAAAGTGATTTTGTAAAAGTTGTTTTACGCGAAAAATTTTTTCGTATACAAATAATTAATTTACGCTTTTAATTTACTTACTTATTTTTTTATATAATTATATACAACATTTTGTACCCACTGAGCATGGAATTGCGCAACGAGTTATTTTTGTAACTCGCAGGCAATAGATAGAGCTAGTGGAACTTCAGCATTCACCATCACTCCCCAGTATAGTTCTTTTTGGTAAGATTAAGTGTATTAAGTATAGTTTGGGATGTATTGAATTATATGTGTATAATTATTAAGTAATTATTAGGTGTAAGTTAAAAAGAACACTCCAATGTAATATTTAGGATACTAAAAGAAATAATTAGAAGTGGTAACGGTATTTAACGGCGTGTGACACTTCGGTCTGTCTTATTCGTAAATCGGATTTGGGGTATTACAATTATGTCCAGTTTTTTAAATATAGGTGCAAAACGTATAATAACACCCTACATACAGGGCCATTTCAAACTTTTTGAAAATCATGTTCTAATCATGAAAATAAGACTCTTATGTCTTTAATATTTGAAAATGAAGGTATAAATATAATATTTGAAAAAAATTGTATTTTTACAAAATAAATTACATAAAATTCAAATTAATAATTTCATTGGGAATAGTTAAATTTTTTTTTTTACCCAATGGAAAAAATGAGAAGTTAACAATAATTAGTTAGAAAATTTCTTCGTTCATCTTATAGAGAAAATAAAAAGTTTATAAGAAGTAATTAGTTTTTAAAATTTAGAGGCTCTAAAATATAGAGATCTTGTGCAATATTCTACTTGCACAGCTTCATCAACGAGTATGCCTATATATACATCATTCTGGTTGCATATGGTCTATTATAACATTTTTCTTCATAATTGGTTAAATTTATTGTGTGTATGTGTTATTTGGTTTGCACCTTTATGTAACACTTCTCACGTAACCCACCCACGAATGTTAACATGATACATTGGCTGTAGTTCTTCAAGTTTTGCATCTAACTATCTACAACGGTGACTTATCTATCATTTGCTAGAAATCACACACTTTCTTTACTTTTTCTACCACCTTATATACCAATTAGACAAGTACCTCAAAATAATTATTTTTTCTCATTTCAATCCACTAAATGACAAAATTTGTACCTTAAAATAATCATTTATCTCCAATCCATTAAAAGACAAGAAATATAATTGTCTAAATTCAACTAGTATGTTTTTTGGTGAAAAAAAAAACTACTTAGCATGCTTTAAAAGTTTTGGGAAATGATACTTTCAAAATTAAACTAATAGCAGTTTTTTTTTTTTAGCAAATTACTTTTATACCCGTAAATAATCAATTTGTTAGAGTTCCTAACTAATACAAATATACGTCGTCTTCTTTTCTTCTTTTTCTCATTTTTCCAAGAATCCAGTCAAATCTCTCTATTCATTCCTAAATCATTCCAAGAATCATTTTCGATTCATAAAATCTCTAGAAGGCAAAGAATAATTACTCTCAAATTCGGGTTTATATACATATATATATATAAAAGCCACCAAACTGTTCTAATCCAGCGATGTCACCCTCAAATTGTTTTTCACCACAAATCTCGCTATAGAACCACTAACAATGAAATACATCAACAAAAACTCATCATGCCAAGCTCCATCTCCTCCAAAATAAACTAAAAAAGAACTAAAAAAGTTATGAATTTGATCTTCGGGTTCAATCGATTAAACTAACTAGATAAAAATGGCGCAAAGCATAATCAATACGTGATTTAATTTTTTTTAAAAAATGGTATATTGGCGTGTGAGAATTGTTGAGTTTATTAGAACTAACAAAGAAGAAATTTTTTAATTTATCAAAAATAATATAGGTGTGCATTTTTTCCTTTTTGTCGGATATACAACTACCATCTGAAAAATTACAAGTATCTGAGTATTCATTATAGTTAATCTATCAATTTGAAAGCTCATTTAAGTTGCGTTCGGTAATAGATTTTGGAATAACTTTCAGTGTCTTGATTTGAAATAACTTTAGCTGTTTAAGTAACATTTTATCAAAGGCTATACCCCCTTGTAGCTTTTAGCTTTTTATAAACAACTACTACAAATAACTAAATGCTACTCAAACAGTTAGTTTTGTCGAATACATCACATCAGGTAAGTTACATTCACAATTACAACCAGGTAAGGTTGGTGCATCCCTCTAGTCTAGCCAATTGAACTCATTTACATAAAGACTAGTAAGTTTTTGAAATCAGCGTTTTGCTCAGCAGTTTCTTTATAAATTTGTTTTAGCACATCCTCTGGTGGGAGTTTAATGTAACTGGATGATCATTCCACAATGCAAATACACGCTTTCAAAAGTAGAAAATTCAAGCCAATCACTTCTGCAATAGTAAAATCCTTTTGGTATGATATTAAAACATGATACACTGTTTTGTATGTCAGTCGTTCTTACACAATTAATATTCAGGCAACTAACTCTACACTAAAATTGCCTGCTCTTGCTCTTCCAAAATGAGCATTGGGTTTCAAATATCAATGTGGTTACTTATTTTGTTCGTTTTAAAGGGGAAAATATCCTATGCTATGTACAGAAATAAAAATATTGTACATGTGTGTCATTCTTCTTGAAATCCATGGCCAGTTGAAAAGCGCTACGTTCTTTATCTCCATGGTCTAATAACCTGAGGTAAAATAAAAACGGGGAAATGAGATTCTGCAATTCAAAATGATACAGCAAATAGCTGTGTCAACCGAAAGAGGTACCTATAATGCTAATCCATGTGAACCTGCAGCGGCGATGCCTTTCTGGCATTTGTGGAGTATTCGACAATCACAGAGCATTTGCAATAATAACATTGGCATAACTTGCTTTAAAAGAAAATGCATCTCATCTTTCTGGGGGAAAAGGTTTGCAATATCTTGGCCAACATGTATTCACTCCCTGCAATTTTGGCAAAGTCACAGAACATCAGCAGTGATACCTTGTCTTACACAGAAACAAAAAATCTGGTGTAGAATCATCTTGGTATCATAAGAATTGGAAAAAACAAATAATGCACATAGGATTTTGTAAAATCATGCAAAGGCTTATATTCTGTAGCACGTGCTTATTTTCCCCCAATTCTATTTGTTCTCAGCTGCACAACAATCAAACATCCAAGATTTTAAATTCCATCCTGCAACTCCTAATATTTGGAATTACAACGTGTCATTTTATTCAACACAAATAATATGTATAATCTGCTAACAATGGACTGTGGAAGTGAGATAGATGGAGCCATTAGACTAATATACCAGAACAAAATCATGTTAATGGAATGATGCCTCTAATGAATTTTAGGAACTTACAGCTAAAGTGCTCTCTTTAAGGTTTTCCAGTGACTCAGCTAACTCTACCTGTTTTGATGCAGTTGCCAGCAACGCCTGTAAAATAAAAGCTTAGTTTTAAGTCTTAACAATCAATCATTGAAGTTTAGAGGGCAAAAATCAGGAATTTTTTAGTGGCAAATACTCAAATACAACTTATTTTAGGAGAAAAAATGAGTCTTACTTTCTTTGTCTTCTGTAGATCATTTTCTATCAATTTTATCCGACTCAATGATTCAAGAATCATATCCTCTTTCTCAGGAGGAATGTTAGTAGGTTTCTTAACCAGCTCATTTACCATTGCTTCTAAATTTTGCAACCTTTGAAAGCACGGATGAAGTGTTTCCTCTTTCATTTCCTGTTGAATATGTTGCTCTTGAGAGCTAGAATCTCCCGGTGGTGGGTTAGGTTGGCTAGGTTGTGGTCTGTGTACAAGTCTGGATGTTAAAAGTCTCCCCATCCTTGGAAAGAGAAGAAATATCCATGCTAACAATTTGAACATGAACTGAACTACAAAACTTATTTGGGGAATGAATCTATTCTGGACCACTCTTGTGCTGACATCATCGGTAGAATTATCTGTCAGAAGTATCAGATCATGAGTGCTTATAGAAGAAACATTCAATTATTAATAAATAAAACCAAGCAAGTCTGCCTTCCACATTTAAAAGAAATGAGGATAAATGAACACATTCCACAATAAGTATTATGAGCATGAAATAAAAGGAAAATATCTTCCACAAATTTATCAAAGCATAAATGTATATAATCAGTGTTTGTTACAGTTCTTACAATCTGAAACTGTGTACACTCAACAGTCCATATACTAGCATCAAGTCAGAATCATCCAGTAGTAATGTGCAAAAGAATTTTGCATGATCCCTTGGTGTTCTATTCTATGTCATTTGCAAGAAACAATAATTTTAACCACCATTAGGTTGTCAACATGATTAAGGAACAGGGTCATCTAATCACTTGTCATTGCTTTGCCCTAAGCTAGTTATTATTAAAACTTATTCCTCATGAACAATATCAAATATAGGTAAATACAAACAGATGTAAGCTTTATCATCCTCTAATCCCAAAGACTAATTAAAAAGAAATTTCAACCCATAAATCCTCCAGAAATATCAGATAAGCTTCATCAGGCACTGCCAAGCAAACAATAGACCAAAGGTTTTATATATCAACCTAACTTTAGATGACAGGCAGAAGCATCCACAGATAACCAAGTCAAACTATAGCTACTATCATACAGAGCTGTAAACCAATTTTGAGACTGGACTACCAACAATATGTAGAAATAGCATCGCATGAATGAATATGAAAAGAAAAGGTTAAAACAACCTCAAAGAATGTCTATCATGATTTCAATATTTGATGTGGAGGCAAGGTTTAGTCAAAAAGAAAATATCAAATCAAAAAGAAAATATCAAGTCACCTACTTATTAAACTAGAATCTTCAATCCTTGCTGGGATGTGTTCAACCAGGCTGCAAACAGAGGCGCAGGCACCCATTCTTCCCTAGTATAATAGAGAAGCGCAGAAAGGTCAACATGTAAAACTAAAATGATTTCTTCAGTAGATAACTAAAATGGGATAGAAATGTTTATGCATGTGAATGTGTAGCTGAACACATTAATAGCAAATTCTGAAACTTACTTCCTCAGAAAGTGGCATTTCTTGAGTGAAGCTTGAGGTATTTGGCTTTCTATCCAAGCCTGAATCAGCGGAACATATTTCACTTCTGGAAACCTGTGCGAAGAAGCCTCATTTAACCCATATGTATGACGAATCTCCAAAATTATTTAAAATTGAAAATTGTCCTAGCACTTACCTTAGAGGCAGATAACTTTATTTCAAAGTCATCGTCATCAGAAAAACTCTTCATTTTCGTTAAGAACATTGCATCTCCAGCATGTACCAGCTGCAACCCAAGCAAGGTGATTTGAGTTTTACAGATATCTCTCATTAACATATATTAATGCACTAATTTGAAGTGCACGATTTTCAAACATCAATATTTACTAATTAAAAATGCTGCCAACTGAATAGGTTCAAATTTGGCTCAACACTGACTGACAGGGATCATACTTTCATTATTTCTGGATCTTTCCAGGGTCCCTTGTCAGATCTAAGACAACTGCCTTCATTTGGGCACGAACAAGATCCACCAAGAAAGTCTGGCAATTGGCTGTTGAGCAAAAAAATGCCAAAAAAAAAAAAAATATGAAGCAGGAGTTAGAAAACTTTCCAGTAGTATATATCCTATAGGACTGAAAAAATGAAAAACTCCAACCTTGAGTCTATAATTTCCAACAACTTATTTTGGAATTTATTGCCTAAAACCTGTGGAACCAGAAAAAAGGAATTAATATCATTTCAGAAGATATTGGAATGAAAAAGAAAGAAATAAGGCCCATACATTTATCTTAGCAGTAGTCTTTGGGTCAAGAAAACTTTTTGCTGTGTTCCATAGAAATTTGAATCCACTACCGGCATTAACAATGTACATTTGATGTAATGTCTGTTACAAAAAAGCAAATATCCAGAAGTCATCATTGAATGAATAAACCAGTAACTCGAGCAAACTTTTCATTTAATTTGATTTCAAAATCAAACCACCTCAGGATAGTTGTCACCATCAATTTTCTGCATACGCATAACGAGATCATGTGCAACCTTTCCGAAACTCACCCAATTCTGCATAACCAGTGAAATATCAAGCAACAGCAGCATATTGAAAATGCAGTAGTAAAATAAATATAGGAGGCTCTGCAGTTACCAGGCCATGCACATCCAGTATTGTTATTGTAGAATCTATGTGCCGCTTGGCTGCAATAGAACATGCGGGGAATTTTTCAGCAAAAGCTTTCTCAAATCCCTGAACATGATATTTCAGAAACCTATCAACTGTCGTGACGTTCATTAACTTGCTGGGTTCAATTTTGCCAAGTCTTTCAATATAAACAGGTCGACCCTCTTTGTCCACGCCGTGGTAACCATGAGGGTAATATTTTTGAACTTCTTCATATTCATCATATACAAAATCCTAAGAAACCAATTGCAGGCAGCACCATAAGCCAGAAAGTTGTAGAAAAGAAACCACGACAGCATTTATGGTGGAGCCAGGAAATTTTATTTTGGGGGGGCACCAAAGGGAACTAGTAAAAATAATGATAAAATTTTAGGGTATAAGCTAATCAATCTAAGTAACTATTCGGCATAGAATTGACACTCATATAATGGGGAGAAATGATAATTGGATTGCTCATGCGTTATTAAACAAAGAGCAATCTCTTGATATTAAAAAAAGTAAATAGTTGTGTCAATCATGCTCAATCTTGTCAAAACACACGCTGAATCAATTACATTTTTTTTTTTTGAAACTCATTTTTCTGTGATTTCAAGTATTTTATTTCAACCTCTTTCCCGCCCATAATACTAAACCTCCATTAGCAACTTCTAGTTATTCAATCAAGAACGAAAGCACTATTGTTGTAACACCAGCATACTTCTCCTCAACTGAGATTTAGTTTCATGCATAGTTGTGTCATCAGATAATTGTTTTAACAAGATATTGCACTTTTGAAAGTGAGAAAGCAATGCTACGATTATAATTTTACCTGTATGATAGAATCCACCCCATTCTCTTTCCTCCAGTTGAGCATTTCTGACCACATTATGAGAGTTTTATCAAGGTCAAATTTTCGAGCCTTCACAAACCTGCAATAATGTATAAATACCCGGTAGGGCTGAAATTAACTAAAATTATATATTTTCTAATGAAGTACCTACATAGAAATAGTTATAACAGAAGTTTATCCCGTAGCTCGTAACTCTTGAGTTTCTCAAGATCCTAACTTTGACAATATGGAACTACAAATGCAAGAGCTTTCTCATGGAATTTTGTTACTGCAGAAGCAAATAGCGAGGGTATTCAAACAGACAAACACATAATGTTGTGAATTATAATTCGCCCATTAATCACCCCAATTCAGTGTTTCAAATTTCCATTATAACTAATTTGTTTAAATGAGGGAAAAAAGATCAAAAAAATAAAAAAGAATATCTGAAAATACTTGATTATTATATTCAATTATAATGAAATGATTTCTAATTCCTGTTATACCACAATCCATTAGATGAGCAAGGTCCAACTAATCATGCAAAACTGCAGTTCTCTAGTTATAAATTGATCACTACTGAGTTCAGGACTCTAACGTTCCGATACTAAGACATTTCAGCATTATTCCAATCTATTGAATTGCACAAATCAAAGGCTGGATCAGATGAGTACAGTTGATCAAAGAAGTCACTGAATTACCTTAATAGAGTGTGATAATCGTCATGGCGAGGAGGAAGAAGGTCTTTTGCAACCAATGTCTGGCGAAAGGCATTGACGGCAGCTTCCTCTTTGGCGTCCCGAACGTCATTGATTGATATCGCCGCATAACGGCAATCCACCACTCGCTTGCTGCGCTTCCTAAGACTATGCGTGAGTCTGGTAGATGCACTCATTGCCTTTTTCTTGAGAGATCTAACCTTAGTTCTTCGTTTTTCATCCTCAGAAGTATCCAGATCCACACCTTTACTCCTCTCATTCTCCTGAATGGAGATCGCGTCCGCTGGCATTCTCGTTTAACGCCAAGATATCAGCAATCAAGATCAAACCTGCATCAAAGAAAGCAAACAGAAACTCAGAATTTTATAGAACGACAAAAGCCACGACTACAAGCAAAAATATTCCTCTGATCTAATCAGATTCTTCATTAAAACACCAATCGTAACAGACAAACGAAAATTCAAATCCAAAAATATATAAAACATGAATTGGAATAACAAATCAAAGATCCACAAATAACAACCACAATCAATCAAGCAAAAAAAAGAAACATGAATCAATGGCGTTGTTACCTTTTCTGGCAGAAATCGTATTGAAGCAATTGAGGAAGTGTGTTAATCTAGAGATAAACAAAGAGGAAATGCAAGTCCGGTGTTGTCTCAGTTCTGTATATATGTATAAAAATGGAATTGCTTCCAGCTTACGAAGGTAAAAATGATGCTTTTAAGCTGGTGCTTTATTTTAAGTTTCTCTCTCTCTCTCTCTCACTAGAATGGAATAGAATATTTGATACTGGTAAAGAGATACGGGAGCAGAGGAACGCAGCAGCAACGGTAGCTTTCAGGTAAGAAGATGGAGAGGGCACGTCATTTTCATTTTCAATAGAGACGACGTGTTGTGAAATGGCCGATTCCGTAAAAAACTTTAAATTTACCGTGAAGCTTTCTTCTTCGTCTGTGTGTTGGCGCTTTCAAGGGCCTTAAGTAACTTTCGGTTTGACCTTAAATTTGTCTACGGAGGAGGCCGGTGGTGGTGGACGTGGCGTGGAGGTTGTTTTGTTCTTTTCACCCAAACTCCACTGACTGTCGTTTATTAACGGAGTGCGGCGGTTATTAGGCGCACTTCTACGCGTGCTTAACCAAAGACTATGCTTTACTTCTGGCCTTTTTGTTTTTAATATTTTTTTATTATAAAAAAGAACATGTGTAATTTTCTTTTTTTAAGCAAAATTATTGATTTCATTAATACTATTTTATAATATTATAATAGATTAATTCTAACTTAGCATTCCTATTATAAAAGAAACTATTTTTCAAAGCTGATCTAGCTAGAAAATGTGCTAAAATATGTCCCGACCAGGTAATAAACGGTGTAATGCCGGGTATAATTCCGTTGTCATTTGATGGAAAATTTCCTTCCAAAAAATATATTGTGGTATTTTTGCGTCCTATATATAAAAATTTTAATATTCTCTAATTTAAATATATCTTTTTGTCCATCAAAATTAAAATAAGATTAAAATAAATCATAAAATTAAAAGTTTAATTTTTAAAATCACTAAACAAATTAATAAAATGATATTATTTAAGTTTGAATATACTTAAATTGTTTTAAAATTAAATTCATAATAAATGCACTTCATAATGTAAAAGCATATAAACATTCAATTCTTATATCATAATTATCTGAACTTCTATATCTATCACATGGTAATTTTGACAAATTTGAACATAAAAAAAATTTATATATATATATAAAAGGTTGTACGTATAAAAGTCTAAATATAAAAATTAAAATTTCGGTATATGGATTGTAATTTGTAATTTTATTATAACATTCCATATTATATTTCAAATTTTATAAAATGCATTCCATTTTATATTATAAAATTCCAATCCATATAATAATTTTTGGTGTGAATTTCAGTTTAAATCGGTAATATTCCAAACCAAATTACACTCCTAAATCCACCGCTTAAATTATAACATGTAATGTACAAAAAAATAAGCTGTGACATGTAATGTGAATATTTTTTTCTAAATAATATTCTAAAAAAACTGATAGTATTCTGATTTTATTTTTTAACTAAGATAGTGTTCTGATTTATATTTATTTAAGAAAAAGAAGACATTTAAAAATAGTGTATAAGAATTTAATACTAGTATAAATATTAAGAGGGCGTCTGTTTCGCGCAGATAAAACGAAATAGAATCATGAAAGGAAAACAATGGGAAAGGAAACAGAGAATCAGAATACCTTTCCCTGTTTGGTTATGTTCCAGAAACGGAATGGTTTGCTTCCTAATTCATTTTGTGAATGTTTGGTTTGAATCAGGGAATCATAATTATTATTATTATTATTATTATTATTATTATTTATGTATTTATTATTATTATTATTATTTATTGTTATTATTTATGTATTTATTTATTTATTTATTATTATTATTATTTATATACTTATTATTATTATTAATTATTTTCTATTATTTTTATTTATTATTATTATTATTATTGGTTGGGGAATGAGGAAATGAAAGGAAATAGAAAACTCTTGAGGTTGGAAAATCAACTTAGGAGAATTTGGGGAAAGCCAAAACTAAAAATACGTGAAGGGAATGATTAAAAAGACCAAATAAACAACCTAAATGTTTCATTCCCTTTTCCCTTCCTGATTACCCATAACCAAATGCCTCCTAAATTCCTTGTGATTCTCAAAAAATATATATTAGATTCTTTGTTTTTCCATCATAATTGTTTCAGTAAAAAACTTTTATGTATCAAAATTTAGTGGGTTACATATAAAATTTTGAAAAAAATTACTATTTGATCACTGATATTTGGTTATAATTACTAATTCATCACTCTATTTTGACATAATTACTCTGTCATCATTACCGTTTGGCTTAAGCCATTAACTTTGATATTTTTCAGTTAATTAGGTAACAGCAAACATAAAAAATTGCGGAATTAACTCTTCAAATTGACTTAAATTTTTATTTTTACCTTTTTTGTAGTTTTGATACTCAATTACAATATATCTTGATTTTTTTTTTGCCAAAAACCCTATTTTCACATTTTATAATTGTAAAATTAGAATACAAAAATTTAAAATTATAATATAAAAATATATTAATGTTAATAAAGGTCTATATACACTAAAAATTCTTAATTTGATAAAATAAAAAAAATTACTATTATTATTTTAAACATTTTTTTCTAAATAATATAAATTTTAAAAAATACTTTTTTAAAATAGTAACTAATCTCCAATTGCGGAAATTTTAGCTTTGAAGTAATATTTAGTTTAAATTCGTGACTTTTTGTTTGATGCGAGTTCTATTTTATTGATTGCCAATATTTTTTATTTTTGGCTGTTAATTCATCCAGTAAGCATAATTTAGAGTTTGGTTTGATTGTTTATGGTTTTTTTTTTTAACCTAAGATTGTTTATGATTTCTTTAAAAAATATATATATAAATTAAAATAATTATTTAAAAAATAATTATATATATAAATCAAAATAATTATTTTTATTATTATTGTAACTTTTTTAGAATATAAAATAGTATAAAAAATTATTTTAATTTATGTCTATAATTATTTTATAATTTTCTATTAAACTAAATTAATTTCACATATTGATAAAGCAAACACATAACTTGTAGAGGATATTTCATGAAACAGTATTCTACAATCTAAAATTAAATTAAAGAACCAAAAGTAGAATTGTCTTCATAAGAATAATTGTTGATTGCATATGCAACCAATTAAGAATATGTTTCCAAAAATAACATTCTCGCAATGGGACTTCACCCACTTAAGTGTATCTCACGCACCAATAACCTCTGCCAATTAGACAAACAAAACAAAGGAAATGAAATTATAATTATACTATGTAGTTGGAGGACAGCAGAGGTGGTAAAACCTTTGTCCTCGAGTTTTAACAGATTGAGTTCGAATCTCTATCTACATGTAAGTGCGTGAGTTTATAACTATGTTAAAAAAAAAAAATTATAATTCTATTCTATTCTTCCTTTTATTTTTCCCTATTTATTTTATTTCTTTTCCTTTGCGCAACTAAGCAAACAAACAAGGCTAAGTATTTCATTTTTAAATTTTTTAGCAACATTTCAAATTGCAAAATGCTACAATAATCTTGACTTATTTCCTTCTTTTAATAATTGATTTATTTCTTTGCTTCAAAAAAATAAAATAATTGACTTATTTTCTTTATTTGAGTATTTCAATTTTATTAATAGGAAAATTACAACTTTATCCTTAAATTTTCACATATTTTACAATTTTACTCATCTGCTTTTTAAAATATAGCATTTTGTTCTTGCATTTTATCAAAATAGGACAATATTGTCCTTTTGCTAAAAACCTCCTCATTTTCTGTTAAGTTTTTGTTAAATTACTATTTTAACCTTATTTATATTTTTATAATTCCAAATGTACCCCTTCATTAGTTTTCAATAATTTTCGGTAGCATTTTCCAGCACGATAGCGGCGATTTTGCAAATTCCAACGAGCTTTGCAAATTCCAATTTCCAATGGTTTGTTCTCCTGCAAACGACACCCTTCTCCTCCCACCATTGCCGCCGCCATCCCATGTCCACCACTGTCAAAATAAAAATCAACTTCGTTTCCATAATTATCATCAAATCATCATATCACTTTATTTTAAAAAAAAATCATCAAATCGAGAATTTGATGGATCGCAAACAAGTGCCAAAGTTTGTGGTCAAAACGCTTCCTTGAGAAATGAAGCGTTAGGCTGGTGAAATGTTCGATCACCAACTGACTGTTTTAAGGAAGCCATTTTTTATTTTGAAATCAAATCAAGCAATTACAATGTACGTCGGAAGAAGGATAGAGATCATCGTTTGCAGCAGCAACTAATTTTCATAGGCATTTTCGATTTTAAAATTTAAAGCCTTCAAGAAGAAAGAAAGAATCGCGTCTGATTGTTGGTAGTTGTGCAGCATTGATGGTATTGCTCGTCGACGTCTAGGGCTTCACTTGTTGTGGCGAGGTCGAGTTGCTCATCGCCGGTGATGATGCGACTCTTCAGTCGCTGAATATTTTTTTTTTAAGAAAAATTTACAATTATCTCCCTATATTTTATCTAAAACTACATTTTTCTCCCTGTGGTTTTTGAAATGGATAAAAACCTCCATAGGAAAGAAGAAACAAAAGGGGAAGAGATGGCGGCTACGCTAGTAGTGGTGTCTGCTGTGGCGGATGATGATGAAATGGCGGTGGCTATGGTCATTGGCAAGGGAACGAAAATGATGAAAAAGAAATGGAGAAGGAAGGGAGGGAGGCAATTTCTACGTCAATCCTTCAATTCTTGAGTTTTACAAGTTGGCTCGTGAAAAATACATTTTGGTCATTCAACAGTTATTTTAACAGAAAAAATGGACAGAAGGAGAAAAATGTTAACGGAACAATAAAATAGGGAGGTTTTTGTCCATTTCAAAAATCGCAAGGAGAAAAATGTAGTTTTAGGTAAAACATAGGGAGATAATTATAAATTTTTTTTTTAATTTATTAAAAAAATATAATATATTATATTTATATAATATTTAGAAAATAAAAATTATGTAATAATAGTATATTATAAAGGGTAAAAATAGTAATTTAACAAAAATTTAATAGAAAATAAGGGGTTTTAAATGGAAGGACAATATTATCCTATTTTAGTTAATACAGAGACAAAATGCTACATTTCTGGAAATAGAAGAACAAAATTGTGGAATATGTGAAAACCTAGGGATAAAATTGTAATTTTCTTATTAATTCATGTAAACATTCAATTCGTGAATAATTAGGTAAGATATCAAATGTCTAGAAAACTTGTCTAGTTAAACTATTTTGAAAATCAAAATCAGAAATATCTTAAGTTCATCCTCCAATTTTAATTAAAGAATAATGAATATGTTTACGTATTTGCTTCCTACTAATGCAATTGGTGAAATCTGGTAAAATTTAATTTAAGGTGAAAAATTGAACTAAATTAAATCAAAATCAAATTATTCATAATATTCAGAATTTAAATCTCTTAGTTAAGTAAATTTGATTTTGCAGTTGAAAAAGTTAATTCTTTTTAATTTTTTTTTTCCACAAAAAGAAAAGCGAAATTCAGTACTATATATTTTTTTCCAGATCATACTCTATTATGTGTTAATGAATGCATCAAATCGAACAACTTTTCTCTCTCTATTATGTGCTAATGCAACAACATTTTTTTTTCTCTCCCTCTCTACTAAAGAAAGTTCAAAAAAATTAAAATTTATAGAGTAATAATATTAATAATGCAGCACCACCTAATTGATTAAAAAAGTAAAAATAATGAAACTAGTGAAGCAGTCAAGTGAGATGCTTTGATTGCAAACATCATAATTTAAATATTAATAAAACAAACAAACTATTATTCTACACATACCAACTCTTGTAATATAAATAAGGTTGCCTACCAAAACTATATTGAATTAATTAATAAATGGTTTCTAGAATTCGTTGCTTTTACAGCTCACAAATCAATGTAACTAAACATTTATCATTTGTAACCAACAGGTTTGTAAGCGAGGTTATCAGAAGGGTTCGATATTTATGAACGGAGATTGAAAATGCTTTACTCTTTAGTTAGCCGATCACGGAATTCGTTTGTTAAAAAAAAAAAAGAAAATTAGTCTTTTATAAAAAGTGGATAAAGGTTTATGAAGAATAAAATGTGGGTTTTAGAACAAAGTAAATGGAGCAATATTTTATAAATTTGAATTTACACATTAAAATTAATTAGATTTTTAATTTTTTTATTTATAATTAACCGGAGCAGATCAAATTGTTAATTAGTGATACATGAAAGTAATGAATAAAATGATGATTTTTTCGGTTAAAAAGGAATGAATTGAAAATTTGATACAAAAAGAAAGCAACAACGTGGGGGTGGATCTAGAAGCTCTTCAATGACAGCATTTCATTTGACTTTACAACCAAACACAAAACAATGCGTTTTGAGAGAAGAAAACACACACACACACACAAAAGGTAACATAGTAATACAATTCAATCACTATACCACGTGGTAATGACTAAAAGAAATTAAAAGCGTCATTAGGCATTTGATTCAATTATTCTAAAAGAAAAGGGGGCCAAAACATGGTTGACTCTCACTATTTCACTGGCAATATCAGTAACTTGGAAAAGTCAAATTATCCGTTGAACTCATATTATTATTATAATTTTTCTAAGATTATTTGAAAATTCAACTAGCAAATTAGTAATCATAATAATATCATTTTCATGACTTGGAAAAAAAAAGGAATGCTTTCATTGTCACAAACATTATATAGAAATGTCTACCAACAACACGTTATCTTCACCTGGTCAATTATTTACTACAGTTTTACCAACAGGTACACCTTTTAAATAATTGTATTTCATCCAACAAACAAATTACAAATATATAAGCACAGCTTTCAAACTTCAAGGATACTGGAAGATTCATTTTCCAAATGTTAGAAGGAAGATTCATTTTCCAAAGTTTACAAGGAAAATAAGACCTTATCGGTAAAAAATTCTAGAAAAATACTTGCCCGAATCCTGTGGCCGCAAATAAAGTCAAGCAATCTGACAATTATCATGTCACCATCCTTTAATTCAATAAGGCGAAATACTTAAATTAAAGTCTCGATGCTTAAGTAAGAGTATGAAACAAGTTTTTAATGGACTACAGTAAAAGTTAAAGATACCACAAGACTTTTTTCACATACAAAGGTTATTAGACTCAAACCAAACATACATCTGAAATTGCTTAATGAAGATGCTATTGAAATACTATTTATAAAGAGGATCAAAATTTTAGTTACTATTATTTTCTCTTGGTCCCCACCATATTCGTCGTCATCATAATCAGATAAGTTACTTCTTGAAAGTATCTAGAGATCACCGTTGACATCCTCCTTACCCAGAAATTTCTGTCACGGTGTTTAAGAAGATGCCACAGATTCTGCTTGATTAGGTGACATAGCTTCTTCTTGATGTTAGGGTGTAGCCATCAATCATCATTATAATCTGCATCACCTGGCCCTGAGCAAGAACAAAAATGAGCAAGAGTAAATTTCACTTATTAGGCAATTTTTCCAAAGGAGGGAAAATCTGCCAGTTTCCTATCATCATATTTCTCATTACAGTATGGTATATTCCCTCTTTGACTTCGGCCGTGAGCAACTACCAACACATTCCCCCCTCACAAAAGCCGTGTCTTTTATTAATATTCAACTCTCATGCTCGAAGGCTAATCTTGCTCATGAAAATCATCACTGATTTAAAGACTTAACCTTCACTGTAGGATGTTTTAATAACACACGTGATGAACCCTCAAGCAAAAATCAAGAAATCAGATGACTTGCACACATTTATAGCAGCATTTAAAGATGGATTTTATAAGCATTATTATAACCATTAAGAAATTCTAAAAGACATGCACCAACCATGGCAACAAATCAATTTGTAAAAAAGGAAGAAAAACCAGTGTAATGGAAAATATAAAACTCTTGCAGAACAAGATTGACATAACAGAAAGAAGAAAAAATAATTTTCACCTGATAATATCTTCATCAATCTTCTTTATACTTCAATCTACTAGAATGATGCTTACATCAGTAAGCACGCTATTTCAACTGGAAACATATTTCCTACTCCAGCTGCCAAGTCCAACACTTCATTCCTTACATGAGGTTTCTAAAGAAGGATGCAGTCCTAATATGCCATTTCTCACTCTTGTACTTCTCCCCAGCTGAACAGGTCTGCTGAATCACATAAGCATAATTCTTCACTACATGAAATTTGAAAAATAAAATAAAACACAATCTAATAATGCATGGTTCTTGCTACAATATCTCCATACAAAAGCCGGGTGGGCAAGAAGAAAAGTAAGGAGTTTTTGTTAAAGAAAGAGAACATTAACTAATCCAGAAAAGAAGTTAGAGAACAAAAGAAATTCAGCCATGATTTCCAACATATTGTAGACAACTGCAGAATCTATAAAATGCCAATTGCAGAACTTGTATATATAAAACAAATAACAACACAAAAACAGTGAAATTTTGAAATTGGCGGGCAGTTAGAGGACAGCAGCCAATCCATGATAGAGTTGTAAAACAAATAAAATTGAATCTGATTAATCTCATCTTTTAATCAATTATTTTTGGATTAAAGACATTTGCTAGCTTTATATACAATATATGGCATCATCTATCTTGCACTGCTCGAACTCGTTCAAACAAGAGCTGATTTGTGCCCTAATTAAATGTATGCAGCTGTATTAACTTACTGCCTGGCAATACTAGAGCCAACCAGCTCGGCCAGCTGCAATAGAAAAATATTCAAAATCAATGCCTAAGCATCCAGCAAACTGCCATACCTAGCCCAATCCAATTTCTGCATAGTTTGGTCATCTACTACGGTATGAATCACAAAATTCAAAACGAGTAAAAATTTCCCCATTCCTGTTTTTACCAATTCAAACCTCCGTTTGAGTCCATAGGTTCTAGAAGACAAACAAAGCAAATGGGAATGAAAGCAAAAAACATAGTACATTGAGAAATGAAGCAAAATTAGAGAGATCAACCAGTGCAAAATGACATCCTCCTCACCCTGAAATTTCTGTCACGGTGTTTAACAAGAAGCCACATATTCATTGAGTCCTGCTTGATTAGGTACACAGGTCCTTTTTGATGTTGGGGTTGTATCCATCATTAAAATTTGTATCAGTTGGCCCTGAGCAAGAACAAATATGAATAAGAGTAAATTTCACCAATTATGTAATTTTCCCAAGTGAGGGAAAATAAGCCAGTTTCCTATCTTCGTCTCTGTTGACTGTCATTGAAGTATATACCTGCTTTGACTTAGCTGAGGAATTGCACCAACAAATTTCCTCTCACAAAATCACAATATCCATTTCTTGAATTCATATTCAACTCTCATGCTCAAAGCAAAACTAATCTTGCATGTGAAAATCATCACGAATTTAATAAAAGAACTAACATTTACAGCAGGCTGTTATATACTTGTTTCAATAACTTAAGTGACTCAACTAAAACCTCAAGAATATCAAATGACTTGCACATATTAATATTAATTAAAGGATGAGTTTCTATTAGAATTATCATAAAAAAAAAAAAATTCAATCGACTTGTTTAAAACTCATGCATATCAAATCTCTAATATAGAAAATGAAAAATTACGACAAAAATGGTCAATCTGGAAACAACAGAAAAAAAATAGTGATACCAAATTAGGGTAGAAGAATATTCACCTGGCATTATCTTCAAGCTTCTTCACATCACAATACAGGACACCATTTGGACTGGAACCGGTTTTCCTGCTCCAGCTATCAAATCCATAAATTCTTCATTCCTTACATAAGGCTTTAAGAGAAGAATGCAGTCCTAAAAAGCCATTTCTCGCATGCTGTTCTACTTCTCCCCAGATGAACTAGACTGCTGAATCACATAAGCATAATTCTTCACTCGATGAAATTTAAGAAATAAAATACAATCTAATAATGCATGGTTCTCACTACAACATCACATATCCATGCAAAAGATAAGCAAGAAAAAAAAGTAAGGAGTTGTGATTACAGAATGAGAAAATTCACTAATCCAGAAAATACGTTAAAGAACAAAAGAAATTGCAGACATGATTTTCGACTTACCGCAGTCAATTGCAAACTCTAGAAAACACCAATTGCAAAAGTTATGTATAAAAAAAATAACAATAGAAAAAGAGAAATTTAACAGTGAAATTTTGAAATAGCAGGGCACTTGGACAGCAGCCGATCCATGATAATGCTGTCAATAACACTGAATCTGATTAATCTTATGTTTTAACCAATTATTTCTGGATAAAAGACGTTCACTAGCTTTATATACAATTTACGGCACCATCTATCTTGCACTGCTCGGACTCATTCAGACAAGAGCTGGTTTTGTGCCCTTATTAAATATATGCAGCTGTATTAACTTACTGCCTGGCAATACTAGAGCCAACCAGCTCGGCCAGCTGCAATCAAATTTAATGTTATTTCTCTTAGCCTTTCTCCGACAAAACAATAAAAAAATCAGCAAACTGTCATACCTAACCTAGCCCAATCCAATTTCTGCAAAGGCATTTGTAAATACCTAGAAGATTACATATTCCTTTACTAGTTCAACAACAAACTGTTGAATAGAAGATTATTTACAGCCAAGTATTATAAAAGAAATGTTCATAACTTATCAAATGATTGGTACGCCGTCAAGCTAGAACATTTGGTAAGTGCTTAAACATTTGATAACTTATCAAATTAAAACCATAGTTTACCAAACGACATCAAGGTATGAACCACAAAATTCAAAATGAGTAAAAATTTCGACATTACTGATTTTACGAATTCAAACCTTCGATTGAGTCCAAAAGTTCTAGGAAACAAACAAAACAAATGGAAATGAAAGCGAAAAGCATAATACCTTTGAGAAGCTGAGAATGAGAGAGATCAACCAGAGGGTGAATGTGGTGCCTGTGGATACTTCAAACGGCGGCTAGCTCAAACCCTCGTTCTATCTCGTGTTGCGCCGAAAATAAGATAACCTGCGCTGCGCTGCGCTTATGTAAATGAGCTAGAGTCGTCGAACCGGATTTTTCAATTTTTTATTTAAAATAAAATAGACCGGTTGCGCCGGATTTTAAAATTTTTATTTTGTATATTATGTTATGAAATAAGTAGAAGGGTTAATTCAGACTTATTTTTTAACAAGTCGAGAATCTTATTTCTATAGTATAATAAGCCATGTAAGAAATAAATGTTAATAATCTTAATCTCTATTCTCTTGTATGCCTTCTCATTTGCTCTCCTCTCTTTAATTTTTTTTCTTTCAATTATTAGTGTTGTTTTACAACTTATACCAATCTCTTTTGGTTAAAAACGGTAGCAAATTGTTCGTATTTAGTTCAGCTTACAACCTAAAAAAAATCAAATAAACAGATAATAAACTATTAACTTATAGAAAATGTATACATATGTATACGAGTTTTATATAGTTCCGATTTCAAAAATTCGGTATTTTAATATCTATTTTAATTATTACCTGCAAATTGAAATACAAAATTTTATAAAAATAACATATAAAAAGTAATATTTCTTTTCAAACACAACTTCTATCATTTCTTTTTTATTAAAATTTCAATTTTTTTTACAAATTATTAGAACAAACACAATTAATCTTACAACAACACAATTAATTTAACTAAAACTATAAATAACCTCAAAATAACATAAACATATAATTAATAATATTTGTAAATTACGATTCGATCAATAAATTTATTTTCAAACATAACTTCTAACATTAATATTGAAACAAATTAATTAATTTAATTAACAATACATATAATTTCAAGATAAAATAATGTCAAAACTGTAAGAATTGTAATCTTTGAACCCGGTTCATGATTCGAGCATAGTATCATCCACCGACCCTAACTGATCCATAACTATCCAAATGTGTCAAATTGAATTGATTACTCGAGTAATTGAGAGGATGACTCAGACTAGGTATCGAATTAGGATTAGGATTAAAGTTTGGGTGGTATTGCGAATATAAAGAAGGATCACAACTAAAGTATTTTTGGAAATTAAAACGAAAAAGTTTGTCGATCCGCGTTTTGTACAAAAATTCAAAGTATTTTTCAATTTTATACTGCTCAGTTTGTTTAGTACAGTTTTTGGAGTTTAAAAGTTCGCCGATCTATGTTTAATACAGATTTTAAATGGAAAAAAGCAAACAGACACACCAAGTACATTCACCATCGCCACACTCTGAACAGAAAATATCAAGAGCGGTTAAACACACCTGCAACTTGGAACAGCTTTTCCCTCTAAAAAGCCTTAAAACCCGCCAATGGTTGATCAATACATGTGTTTCACAAAATCTTCTGAAATTTTTTTGTTCTATCCTTTTTCATTAAAAGTATAATAAGAATCGCATGATTACCAAACGATAACAAGAAAACTGGTAATGGCCATGCTATAACTATGCAAATCAGGGCCTTTTTATTCAAAGTTTCAAAATTTATTTACAAAGCAAATTTCTCTATGCTCTTTACAATCAAACGCTCGAGACTTTACAGATACATAAATATACAGGTTTCTGGCTTCAGTTGTCAATAGGACACAGGATGCACTGAAATGCAGATTCTTCTGAGTTCTGCTGATTCCATAAAATCATTTAATCATTTCCCAAATCTCCCCAAGATGCGCTTCGGCTGTGTCTTCTCTTCAAGCTTACCTGAAAGTGAAAAGTAGTTGGCAATCATCAAAAGAAAATCATGAAACTTATGATTCTGCTGCGATTTTCTGAAGCAGAAAGATAAATAGCTGCGCCAAATTAAATTTTACATTGGCAACACCACTTCATAGTGTATTTTAATCGCACACCTTAGAAGAGGATGGAGGTAAAGAAGCTGGCCTTGCAGGCTCTCCCGGCTGCTGAACCTCTTGAAGCTGGTTTAATATGTCCTCCACAAGCTTCAATTTTACATTTACCTTTTCCCTGTGTTCTGCAGAGAAAGTTAACCTCTCCTTTTCCTCTTGCACTATTCGTAGCCTTCCTCTAAGCCATTCAACTTCGTTGTCAATTTTCATCCTTTCACCATCAACTGGAGATGGAGAATGTCTCCGCGAATCGGTAACAATGTTTTTGCATGGTAAACTACCCGAGACTAGCAACTTGCCATGCATATCATAACTGCTTTCTTCAACTTTATGATCAATTTCTGTCATGCTCATAGTTGAACTCAATGCCACACTTTCTTTTCCGTTGTTCTCTTTATAAGGTACAGTTTTATCATCAATAACATGAACATCATAAACAGTTGATTCTGTTTCAAGCACAGGATTATGCATATTCCAATCTGCTTTATTCCAATGTTTCCCATCTTTCTCCACCTTTTCCTCAACTATGCCGATATCCCTTTCTGTCTCAACTCTCTCTGTGCTAACAGTCATCTGCTCCAATCCTTGTGAAGTGAAGTCAGAAGAAGACTCCTTATGCTTTGACATTACTTCTTTCCCAGAAATAAGGGTATGGCCATTTTCATAATTTGATGACCATTCTGCGCCAATTGTTGCTTCCTCCTCTCCAGTGGATTTACATTTCCCATTCTCAGGTGTCTGAGGTAATGAAAACTCCTTTGAATCAATGGAAGGCGAATGCATTTGTTCTTTGTTGTTCATCTTATAGTTTGAATCACATTCCCAACCATTATTTTCTGAAAACTTCATCTGCATCTCCTCATACGCTTCAACTTCCTGCTCCAGAAAATGAATCGCTCTCTCCCTCCTAACAAGGATCTCTTTCAGAATTTTCATCTCTTCTTCCTCATAAGCAAATTTTTCTTCTGTCACCCTATGGTACTGTCTTGCTTCCATTTCAATCAAGGCCTTATCCTCTTGCAACCGCATTATCATAGCCATGGCTTCATCAGCTGCAGTTGCAGCAGCAGCCCTCTCCTCCTCCAACTCTTGGTAAAGAGCCGCACGGATTGCTCTCTCTTCTTCAAGTGCTTGTTCCAATGTCAGAATAACATTGGCAACATTTCCAACATCATATACAGTGCTTTGTACATCACAGTTAAATTTCTCATCCTTGGCACTGATGTCCCTACCCTTCCCATAGGATCCACCCATGTTAAAACTATGTCTTTCGCTGGAATCAGATCCATTGGCCACAATTCGACCTCCTAAATAAGCATTACCAATTTTTTATTAGCATTTTGATTCAATAATTAATACATAGAAAAAGGAATTTTAATGTAGAAGAGATGGATGACACAGAACTTTCAAAAAATCTCGAATTTTGTTTTTCTGATTCGAAGTGGCATTTGATAATTGACACATAGCACAAATGGGCAATCACAAATTCAAGATTACAAGCATTAAAACTGAAGAAAATATAATAATGGAAAAAAAGAGTTTTGAGTGATTTAAGGGACAATGTTAAGATGCATAATTCACTTACCTCGGAAACCATCTTCTGTTCCACTCCCAACATCCAAACTTTCACAAATTTCGCTTCTCATTCCAATTCCATCGAAAAGAGGGACAGGAAAACCTAAACTAACTGAACTCGTGCTATTAGAAGACAAAGCAGGAGAGACTTTTCCATAACCAAAAGCAGTTTTTCTGCGCCTTCGAATCCCAGCCTTATGCTTCTGGTTCATAATCTTCTTTCCTTTAGCCTCATACCCAATTTCCCTATCAACAGAACCTTGTGATTTTGGACCTGAAAGTGAACTAGAACATTCTTCTCCCTCCATTTCAATTACACCATTTCCATATTTTCTATTTCCAACACCTTCCACATGCAAATTGCAGGATTTATGCTCAAACAAAACGAGATCATAAGGAAATCTATTCATAGCCAACTCTTTCACAGAGTTAATTTTTCTTACTGGTAAATCAATAAGCAATCTGTGTATGCATAGATCATAGTTTTGGTACCCAAAAAACCCACTACAGGGACATGGTACATAAAGACCAAAGAAACTCAACAATTTTGATGGAACAAATGCAAAAGCTGACCCACATAACAAGGTGAGAGCAATAGCAAGGTCAATGAAAGCCACAACAAGACCACCCAAAGTCCAAGAACGGACAGCTCTAAAACCCATCTTCATTTTATAAAGAGTTCAAATTCCCAGATTCAGCTTATAATTACAAGAATCAAACCTCGAACGAACTACCAATAAAATGCAAAATTGCAATAATTCTATATAACCCAAATGAGAAATGCAAATACAAAATAGCAAAAGATAACCGCTAAACAAAAACATGAACGAGCCTAAGACATACCCTCAAAAAAACATGTGTAATTAGATGATCAGAATCCTGCATCAGCAGATAAGTATCAGAAAAAGAAACCCAGAAATAAAAAAGGTCAAAATAAGCGGAAAGGTTTAGCTTTTGATGCACCTACAAGGGAATTGAGAAGAACCTGGAGTTTACAATTACAGTAGAAGCAATTAACTATGGGCAAGAAAGGAAACAAATTTAAAGAAAGAGTAAGAGATCAAAGCAAGAATCATGGTGAGTTGGCCAAACAGGAAAGGAAATAAACAATTTAGAGCTGACACGTGAGCCATCAATGGTGCCTAGAGTAAGGGAAAGATCCAAAGAGGACCGAGACCAAGCAAGTTCCTTTACTTGATAACCAGCGATCGGACAAAGGAGACAGTACGATCACCGCTCTTAATGGTTAAGCTACGTGATATTTATGCATAACAACGCACCGTATTGGATTGCGTTGATGTTGATAGGGATACAGAATACACGATTGTTGGTGGTATCTTTTTACAAAGCAGTTGTATTTGGATTAAAAGGTGTTTTTGGAAAATCATCAAATAAACCTTTTCTGCTCGACGTTGAAACTTTTTATTTAATTAAATTTTTGGGATACTTTTTGACCGTAAAAATATTAAAAATTATTTTTATAATAATTTTTGAAATAATTTCAGTTTTATATCATATTTTATTAAATAGTAGCCTTTTAATTTTGAATTTAGCTTTTTATATTTAAAATTAGAGTTTATCTTCTAACTTTCTTTATAACCAATTATTGCAAATAGCTAATAATTATTTAAATAGTTAAATTTTTTTGTAAGTTAAAACTATTGAACACACCCTAAATAGGGATAGCACCAGGTTCGATATTTGCATAATTTATCATTTTTATAATCATAACATTTTATCATAAGTTTCATAATCATAATTTTTATGATTATTTGATAACCATTCAGAACTATGTACACCCTTAAAATAAGAAGACATTCTTATAATAACCTATACAAGAAAAAATATCAAAATCTTTTAAACTAATATCATAACATAAAAACATTTTTTAAGAAATTGAAATAAAATAACTATAATAATATTTTAATTATAAATTCAAAAATATTTCATAAAAATTTTAAAAATAAAACATGAAAAAACATACATATTTTCAGTATAAAACTATATACATACTTTTAATAGTTATAGGGATTTAGTAGGTAACCATTCCATAATCATAAAACAAACAAATAAAGTTCAATTTCAAAACAGTTATAACTATGACATTAGCACATTTCAAAAAAGAATAACTATGACGTTAGTAATTTAGCAAGTTAGATAATGCATGTACCAGCAAAATCTCGTTCAGCAGCTAGGGAATTACATTTAGTTTAATTCAATAATGAATTTGATAGGTTTAGTTTTTGATATGATTAGAGTATGTGTGACTTATATTATATTCCAGCTGATATATTTTATAGTATAGACCACGAGATTGTGATGTCATGGCCATTTATTTCAATTTAACTAAAAAGTATAATTTCTTTTGACAAACATATGATGAAAACAAGAATTTTAGGTGTTAACATAGTTAAAACAAGAATTTTAGGTGTTAAGATAAGTTTTTTTTTTTTGTAAATTTAGTTACGAGTAGGGGAGGGAGATAGTCATATAGAGATTTGAACATGAGCGCTTTGACACCAGATGATAGAGCACTAACCACATGAGCCAATCTATATGTATTTTTTTATGATAAAAATATGAAAGTACACGGTTTGAAAAAGGCTACAGAAATGGCAAATACAAACTTTCATCTCCAGCCGGAAAATTTTGAGGGCTAAGGTATAGACGACGCCCTAAATATATCATAAATGCAAATATCTCTAAATTGTGCTGGCTATGTGAAATTATATGTTATAGTGCATGACATTTGCGTGCGCACACACATGAGCTTATAAGAGATGTGTACTCTAATGTCTTGCAAAAAACAATTAGCTTATGCGTGTAAAGTCCAACATTAATTCCACGGTAAGAATAGCCACTTCAAGTTACAAACTAAATATAAACTGTTTATTAACATATAATAAACAAATTATAAATATTTTATAAGCAAAACAAATATGATAAAAGAATAAAAAGTTAAAATATGATATTTTTAAAAACAAAAAGTATAATTAGACAAAAAGTTATTTTGAAACTTAAAATTGGGCTATTTTTTTTATATCATCCATATGCTTATCTTGTATGGGCATGAGAGATTGTCTGCATCTCAAAGGTCCTGCCAACCCAATAAGAGCTAGGGGATCTAGGTCGCGGTTTCTTCGTTGGACCACCTAGGATATCAGAAGCCCACCTCATAACCTTTCCCATCCCATCCTATCCACTATATAAGGCTATCATAAGGTAGAGCTAGGGCCTAATTGCTGCCTAAAAATTTCATTGGTGCGGTGAATATGAACACATGATCCTCAATTTTCTTATCAACCTTGAAACATAGCAAGTGTTTGTCACCCTCATTGGGTCATGGACTAAAGCAGTGAAGACATAAGCAACCAAAATGCCCGAGTTACGGTGTAGATGCAAGCAATAAAAACTCGAAGGTGCAAATGCCTTATCCTTCTTTGGTAGTGGTAGAGCCAAAAGTTTTGGCCATTTTTAATATATTTGTTATCATTGGAGGAACTCAAATTCAGCATAAGTTTTGGCCATTTTTAATATATTTGTTATCATTGGAGGAACTCAAATTCAGCATTAAGGGTAAATAGGTGCTCAAGCTCTTCGAGGCACTCACTCCCTCTAGGAACCCTAAATCCCTCAACAATTGCCGCACCATCGACAAATCACAATTTTTAGTAACTTTGGAGTGGTTAAAATTGAAATAATAAAACTATAAGAGCATCTCCAATGCAACACTTTCTATTAGCTTATGTGTCTAACAAAATAGAAAGTGTTAAGAAAAATGTGGATGGAAGTCAATATATTGACATCCAATTTAAATTTTTATCTCCAATACAACACTTTATATTTTGTATTTTTGTTCTTTGTTAGAATTGTAATTTAAAATCTAGCCAATCACAATACATCATTAAATGTAGACATTGTCTAGAAGGCTTTTCAGAAGTAGAATGTGAGCTTGACAATGTCAAGTTCACATAAGCTTCACCTCCAAAATTGACATTAGCATTGGAGAGCATTTTTTAAAAAAGTCTTCTATTTTGCTTATGTGTAATGTGAATAATAACAATTTCATGTTGCATTTGAGATGCTCTAATAAGCGTTAGAATCATTAAACAGTTCTCTAGTATCCTTTTTAAGTCTATGAGAAATTGCCATTTTCGTTCAATAAGGTTTAACATCTAAAATCGATGAAAATAAGATCGTAAGTCATGGTTGAAATTTGGAATATGGGTTAGCAACAAATGTAGCTTTCCCCATTTGGGGCTTCCTTTATTCCATTAAGGAGCCTAAATCAAACACCAAACTACCCATATTCGTAATCATCTCACTAATCTCCAAACACTTTCAACTCCATGAACAACTTGTCTATCCCGTATCCCCGGAACATCTTCCAAGATTACATATTCTAGCTTTTCAATCAATTCATTTAGCAACTGCCTTATTGGCAGACTGGTTACTAGAGCTGTGCATCGGTTGGGTTCGGGTCAACCCGAAAAATTCGAATTTCTTCCATATTTAAATTCGAACCGAATCAGCTCTGAAATTTTTGGCCAAAAAAAAAAAAGAAAAATTGTCGGGTTGGTTGGGTTTTCTTTGAGTCAACCCGACCCGAAACCCGATTTTCTTAATATTTAAATCCGAACCGATCAACTCGACTAAACCAAACCGAACACTTCGATTTGGTCGAATTGGTTGGTTCGGTTTGAATTTTACACACCCTTACTGGTTACGCTAGACATAATCAAAAAATTATTGTGATATATAAATACACTTTTAAAAAATAAAATATAAATAATTGATTATGTAAAACGATAAAGTTGAAATAATAATTTACTTCTTTTTAAATGAATAATTTATAAAAGTAAACTTTAATTTCAGACATTATTGATCAAATTAATAAATAACGTGGACTCGTGACGCGATAAAGAATGATGATAATGTCATGTGGTTGATTAAAATATAAGTTGGAAAAAAAAGGAAATATACGGCACAAGCCGCCAAAATTTAATTATTTTAAATAATAACATTTTTTTAATTTTTGAAATAGATAAATAGGATATTTTGTTTATGAAATAAGTTATTTATTCAAAAAAATAAAAAAAGGAAAAAAAAAATTAAACAAACATAAAGATATAATAAATAAATATTAACTAATTAGAAAGAATTGACAATAAGCAAATAAAATATTAAAAAACATAAATAAACATTAAAAAAAAGCCTATTTTATAATTATTTTTTAACATATATAAATATAAGATGACCTATTATTATTTTTCTAAATAAATATGAGCAAAATGTGTTTTTAGCTATAATCTCGTAAAAACAAAAAAAAAAAAAACACTAAAAATATACTACCTCCGTTTTTATGAGATGTTTACATTTCCGTTTTTGGGTGTTTTTTTGAGTTGTTTACATTTCCATTTATAGTAAGTTTTGTAATTGTTTATTATTATTATTTTTATTGGTATTGGTGAAAAAGTAAGTTTTTTAAAGGGTTAATAATTATTTATT